>PVLA01005192.1:136628-154209 GCA_004027455.1 Hydrochoerus hydrochaeris | reverse complement strand
TGTTGTTTCTTATTATCTTCAATAGAATTGTCTATATCATCAGGCATAATTGAATATAGCAGTATAATTGAGTATAGCAGTAAATAACAATATTAGTAAAAATAAAACATTGTAGACAGTATAAAACTTCAAAGGCAGGTAATAAACTAGAGTGGATATTCTAGTGAATGAGTCTTGTCAGCTTCAGTGCATACTCTCAAACTTGATACTATCAATCATAACAGCTTTGAATAAAATCTATCAATACAAAACAGCAATCTAACAAACCAGATTTGATTATGATCAGTCATGGTAAAACAGTTTAGCTTATACAGAGCTTTAGATTAAGTTAATAGGAAATTAAGGATGATTGCAGTACTATATCCTGTTATTTTTGGGATAACTGTCTGTGCCCTCAAATCTAGTACAGGTAGAATGACTGGAACAGAATATAATACATCTAAGCAGAGTGGTGTGAGTAATGTAGGTTTTAAATCCTGGTATACTATCAACAATATAGTGTATCAAGGCCATCTCTGTTAGCGATTCTAGCCATCCTTCTCTGCCTCATTTTGGCTATGCTATTTTTCTGCCTTTGTTTGTCTACTTTTCTCCTTCATTCTACTGCCTGCCCCACTCATTGAGGCCTTTCTTCTGCTGTTCCTAAAATTCTGATTTTTTTTTCTCTCTCTCTCTAGAATGTCCTTCAGTATTCTCTGTAGAGTTGGATTGGTGGTCACAAACTCCCCTAGTTCCTCTTTGTCACAGAAGCATCTTGTTTCTCCATTAATTTCTAGAAACAGCTTTGCAGGGTATATCAATCTGGGCTGAAGGTTATTTTCTTTCAGGTCTTTGAATACTTCGCTCCAAGCTCTTCTTGATCTGATGGTCTGTGCCCAGAAGTCTGCTGTGAGCTTGATGGGCTTTCCTTTATAGGTAATCTGTTTCTTTTCTCTGATGGCTTTTAATATTCTATTTTTATATTGAATTTCTGGTATCTTGATTATTACATGTCTGGGTGTAGCTCTGTTTTGGTTGTAGGTGGCTGGAGTTCTGTATGCCTCACATAGCTGAATGTCATTTTCTTTTCCCATGCTTGGGAAGTTTTCCTTAATTATTTCCATGAATAGCCTTTGTAATTCACCTGTTTGTATTCCTGCTTCTTTGTTCACATTTCTTATTCTTAAATTATAGATTCTCTTTTTGTCTTCTAGCCTTTGTATTGTTACTGCCTATTTCCTTGTTATTTTTAAGAGATCTTTTCTTTCATGATCACACATTGCAAACTTGTTTTCAAGTTTTAATAGTCTATCCTTAGTTCCTTTTAAGGAGTTTTGCCAGCTTTCAATGGAGTTTTTAATTTCCTGGTAGTCTCTTTGAATCCACTTCATGTATTCTATATTTTCTTTATATTCTTTATCAAATGTTTCTCTCCTTTTTTTGTGTTCCTCCATTCTTCTGTCTATTTCTTCCTGAGAGATGCTTGGCATTTCTTTTATTACTCTACTCATACCTTGTTTTACCTGATTTAATTTCAGTTTTGAACTCATCTACAAGGTCCTGAAGATATCTCTTAATGTCTATTGAAGCCATGTCTGATGTTGCATGTTTGCTGCCCTCAGTCTCCCTTGTTTTTCCCCCTCCTGGAATAGGGCTCTCAGGGTTCTGGGTTGGGGGCATCCTCTTGCCTCTCTCTCCTGTCATGGTCCCAGCCTCCTCCACACAGGTGTACAGTGAAGGTCCCAGCCCCCTCCCTGTTGGCCATGGTTCCTCCAAAGCATGCTATAAAGGGACCTCCTCCCTCTCTTGCCTGCTCTTGTTACTGAGGTGTAAGCAGGGGTTGCATGTGCCGGCCCCTCCCCACCGGGGCAACCAAACTTCAGGGTCCTTCACCAGGTTAGTGCATGCTAGGCACAGGGAATCAACTTGGGACAGCTCATTGGGTCCCGGCCAGGGGCACAAACCAATCCAAGCAAATCCCATGAATCTGCTCTGGGGGGAGCAATCAACTGAAGTCACTGTCGCTCCCAGTTCAGGCTCCTCCTGCCCGATTCCAACATGTTGCCCATTTGGTTGTGCCCTTCACGTGGGGGGGATCTCATTGCCAGCACTGACTGTGGATTAATGAAGGCCCCTTCACCAGCTCTGCTCTTCATTGGGCTCACCAACCCCCAACTTCAGCATAGCTGTGGCTCCTGTGAGTGGCCGTGGGAATGAGTTTGGGTGGCTCTGCCAGCCAGTGTGAATTTGCGAATTCAGGCTGGCACAAACTTGGCGGGTCAAAGTGAAAATGCCTTATCCATTAGTTTTAGCTGTTCCAATTGTAGCCCCGAGATTGCAAGTTTGATGAGCTTTTTTATGTTTTAATTTCTTCCTGTGTCAAGAGGATCCATCTCCCTCTGTCTGGGTCTCTCCAGGATGTTTTATTCTGGCATATGAGTTGTTTGTCCTGGGAGGCTTTGTATTTTGTTGCTCACTGATTGGCCATCTTTAGTTCCACCTCGTTACCTTTTTTCATCAATTTTCTGAATTTCATGTATGTTCTAGGAAGATGTATGGTAAGGACCTGAACTTTGGTGTGATTTTGTAGCTTCTAGAAACACTGATGTTGCCACTAGATGACAAAAAAAGAAGAGTTTTGAAAGACTAGAGGCATATAGTCCTTTCACTTCTGTCACTGGAATTAGAAATCAGAAAAACTGAAAATATAGAGCTACTGACTAGCAGCTGAGTGATGATGTATACATAAGTTTCACATGAAATACAGCTACACTGAAAATCCCAGCCTACACTGCCTTCCCTCAGAATTACTATCTAAACCAAAATGTGCCTGATGCAACTTAAGCTTTGAAACTACTTACTACACAGCAAAAGATAACATACAGTAATTAAACATCAGCTAAATGTTTTTATGAGGATTAGCTAATCAAGTAATATATTTATTATGCTTAAGACAAGTCAATAGCATTGCCTGTTTATTCAAAAATAGATATAATGATCTGTCAGTTTTTACTCTGGTCTTTTACCCTTACAAGGGATCTCATTAATGTTGATGAATATGTTATAGTATTAAAATTTTGCCAACATATAGGGATTACAACTGAATCATACTCATGCATGATTCTATTGCTTGATTGTCATCCCAACACAAAATTGCCATTGTTAATTATCTACTCTTATTGATTAAGGATACTGAAACTTAAAAAATATAAGTGTCTTTTAGATAGCCACTTAATGTCATAGACAATCTTTGAATAAGATTACTTAATTCCAAACAAGAGCTCTTACAATTATATACCAGCTGATTAATGAATCATATCATTAAAAGTTTATATGGAAGTTTATCATCATTATATAAGGAACTCTTAAACCACAAAAAAGAAAACCAAATAACATGATTAAACACATGGAAGACAGGCCAAAATATACATTTCTGAACAGAAAACAGACAAAAACTTAACAGGTCTCCAACAATATTCTTGACATCAGTAATCACCAGAAAAAAATGCTATTCGAAACCACCATAAAATGCCATCTCACTTAGGTAAGAATGATTGTTATAAAAGACTAACTAAAAGAAGCACTGGTGAGGATTGTAGAAAATTACTCTTCCACACTATGGAGGTGTTTAGTACAGTCACTAACGAAAGTTATGTGGAATTACAATATAATCCAGAAATTCCACTCTTGGATGTTGTATCCAAAGGAAAGAAATCAGTATTTTGATGGCATATCTGTACTCCCATTCTTATTGCAGTACTGCTCATAACAGCCAAGAAAGCAACAACTTAATCTCTCAACTGAGGAATAAATAAAATTCAAGTCATACAGACAATAGGAAACTATTCTGTCTTAAGAAAGTATAAATTCTTTTCATTTTTTACAATGTCGATGAAGATCATTGTTGATATGTGCTTTCTATTTCTTTTTTTTTTTTTTTACCAGTACCAGGGATCGAACTCATGACCACGTGCTTGCAAGGCAGGCCCTTATGCCACTGAGCTAAATCTCCAGCCCCTGTGCTTTGTATTTCTAAAAACTACAAAAAAAATTCCAGAATGATCTGTGGATAAGAGCCAGTGTTTAGAGAAAATATTAACCTCCCAGTATTACATAAAATTAACAATTACTCTTTATGACTGCATTGGGCCATCTTTTCCTTTTAGAAACTTTAAAAAGAAATGAACACAATTTTTTATAGATTTACAAATTGTGAGATATAAATGTGTATTCCTGTATATCTTAAAGTACACAGATGTATATCTCTAGCTACACAATTCAAAGATTTTTAAATTTAAGGTAAAGATCTTATGTTAACTTTAAAATATATGTTGTATTTTGATAATATAGCATATAAAACTAGAGTAGCTTTAGTGAAATTTTTTTTTCACAGCCTCATTAGCCAGAAAACAATATCCAGGGACCTATCCAATAATATAACAATCTAGTCGATTATTGTATCAGAGTAAATCTTAAAATGACATATTTTAGCTAACCAACAGTAAGACAAATATTTAGTCTTTATGTAGGTAAAATTTTAAAAGCTACCTAAAAGTATCTTTCCATGTTTTGGGGAATTTAATACTCTCAGTTGTAAAATAAGAAAATAAGACATACTTTTTTTGATCCAAAAACCTAGGAAAATAAATTACACACACACACGTACACGCACAAAACTTCAGATCAATATTTTTATTTTTTATTTTTAATCTTTTTCATTGTACATGCTTATTATTAGTATCCTGATTAATTTTGAAATTTTCTCATTGTGGTTTAGCTTTAAAAATATTAAACATTAAATAATTTGACAAATCTAAAACAAAGCAGCAAATTATCACTTGAACTCAATTTATTTAGTAATTTATTGTTATATCTCTGAGATACTCAATCCAAAGCCCCAAAGGCAATTCTTTCAATTTTGTTTTGGAGAGTATAATTGAAGTAGCAGTCCTACTTCTACATAGATATAGGCATGACCTACTTTAAATGATTTTTGTTATTGAAATAAAATATTACAATTAAAATTTTATAGTTATTCATGTTTGGGACACATAGTTTTGCATAGAATTTGCATTATATATGTTTTAATTAAGAACGACACATCCTTAAAATTAGGAATAATAATTGAAATTTCATGTTACCTGATTTCATTCCAAGTTCCTTGTAGAGTCATGTCCTAAATGGCATCTGTTCATTTCAACCTCTTCTCAAGTATTAATAGAAATAATTATCATGTGTATTTTTATTTTCATAAATGTTATAATGCAGTTTATAATATTGCTATGTCCTTTTTAAATGGTAGAATTTTTAATGGAACATTTAGTCCTTTAACTTTATAGAAAACAGTACATCTATCAATTATTGAAATTGGAACATTGTGTTATTTAAAAATTCTGTCAGCAAAGTTAATGGGAAAGGATGCTGGAGGCTCAAAGTTTATTGACTTGTCCTGGAGTCTCAGTTTCCATGCCCTCCTCAGATGGGCAAGATTAAATCAGGCCTTGGAAAGGGAAGTTTTCATGAATAAAATCAGAAAAGGCTCAATTTGCCTCCATTTATGTATAAAGGCCCAAAGATCATCCTTTTTATAGCTGAGTAATATTCCATTGTATTAAAATACCACATCTTTTTCATCCACTCTGCAGTTGATGGGCATCTTGGTTGTTTCCAAGATTTAGCTATTATAAATTGTGCTTCTATGAACATGGGTGCACATATATCACTGTGATATGAATTTTTCAGTTTTTCTGGGAAAATACCCAGGAGGGAAATAGCTGGATTGAATGGAACTTCCATTCCTACTCTTCTGAGAAGTCTCCATATAATTTCTATAGTGGCTTGAAACTATCCTCATAATTGAAATAAATAAGAATCATATTTATAAATATTACATTGCGTCTCTAGTAAAAAATGATAAGAAGTGTAGGAGTAATAAAACCCAAAATGTGTAAATGCTGTTGTGAAAAAGAGAGGCAAGAAAGTGCTCTAAATGACATAACTGCATTTATGTTTAAGTGTGTAAGATAGATAACCATATTACTAAGTTTTTGGTAGATCGTTGAACAGAACTGTTTGCACTCTCACTATTTGAATGTCTGCTTTTTATGTTTCAATTTTTAACTTGAACAAGTATTTCTAAGATGACAATATGGTAATTTATCAACCAGTGATTTCTTAGTGTTCATTTTTTTTGAAATTCTGTATTATTTCTACTCTTTGTTCTGTTTTGCTTTTTTTCTTTTTAAATAAAATTTCTTAAAAAATCAGAAAAGGCAAACCCCAACCTCATACCTTCTTTTTCAATTACCCCAAGTCTCACATAATTTGCATTTATTGTAAAGTTTTTTAAACAAGCTATAAGCCCTTAGTTGTAACCTTGATCATTCTAATTATGTTTATTTTTCTCTTTTGTCAATCACACAAAGAGTCTGAAAACAAACTCAAGATAATGAAATGTAGCTTTTTCACTCCCACCTTGTTTTTTTTACCATTAAAATCATTCCATTACTTCTGCAAATAAAGACAGAAGTAACTTGATAACTACTCCTTGGTGGAAATACATGTATTCATTCATATAATCCTATAAGAATTTCAAATTGTTTCTGATTACTCTTCTTTTTTTACATAGTTTTTAGTTGCTAAATTATCATCATAGTGAATTAGCACAACTTAAAATGGTAGATAGAACTAAATATGCACAGCTGAACTCTAGGCCTGAGATTTCAAGTCATAGTGGTTTTTTTTGTTTTGTTTTGTTTTGTTTTGTTTTGTTTTGTTTTTCTGGCTCTGGGATGGAACTCACAACCTCATGTTTACAGAGTGGGGCCTTAGCCAACTAAACTAAACCCGGGAACACGCAAGTCATATTATACTGGGAATCAAACTCATGGCCTCATGCTTGCCAAGCAGGCACTATGCAGCTGAGCTGTATTCCCATCCCACTATGCACTCTGAGGGTCTTAAAAGAGGAAAGTTGCTGAGCTCTTCGAAGACAGCTAGCTGTGAAGCTGAATAAATATCTGTAGTGAAATGACCTGACAAAGCAGTAATGAAAAGGTGATGCCGTTTTTCATGCAGCATTTATCTTTTTTTAATCAGAGCTATATACTAAAATTAGTTTCAATTACTGATAATTAAAAGCATTATTTTTAGAGAAGGAAATCAGAACCACTTTAATACTAGATCAAGCACACTTAAGTTTTTTTTTTTTTTTTTATCAAAATGACATCCCTTTCATACTGGCATTTAGATTTATTCTCAAAGCTTTTTAACTTTTCCTAAAGATCAAGGGCATAGAGTTTTGCAGTTTCTATTTTACTGTAATTTGGGGCCAATTTTTAGCTATTATTACTTTAAGAATCATGGCTTATGTCTGAAGGCTGGAATAAGAACAAATCAGAAGCACACTAGATTATAAATTTAAATAAATACAGAGTAACACAAGCATAGAGCTAACTGTAAAAGTGGTAGAATATTTATTAAAATTCAGTCTCTTGGTTTGAACAATAAAATATTTAAAATCTTAAGTTATATGAAAAGAACAAAATGGAAGAAAAAGCTGTCATGTGCTTGTAATTGAATTTCCTTGTAAGAATTAATTTAAATATCATAACCTTCAACTACAAGACAGCTGAAACAGCAGTAAAATTCTTTCCCTGCTGAGAACTTATTTTGGGCAGAATTTCAATGAACCTCTAGCAACTTCATACAATCAATCAGTCACAAGTGCAAACCTTGAAATACGTCTGGTAAAATCACAGCAGCACCATTTGTTAGATTTCTTACAAAGGTAGACTACTTAATTGCTTTTACCTTTCAGTGTTTCAACTCTGAACAGGTAAAATTATGTTTGCTTTTCAGGTCTATTGCGATTTGTAAATGAGGTGATAGGCATGGTGTCATCTCAGTATTGCTATATCATTTCATCAATCTCTCACCGGATATTTTGGAAATTTTCCGTCTTTGACTCAAAGGTATTGATGACTGAAATATACTTTGAGTGAGTCATACACTATCTATAGAATAATCAAGTGTACATTTTACTAAATTTGCCCAATGTGATATTGGAAGAAAATAATACTTCAGTAAAGTTTTATTTACCGTGGGAGAAAAAGAGTACATGTGTAGAAAATATTGAGCATCCTCTGATCAGAGAACTGAAGATGACTTAAAAGGTAATATTTATTATATAGACAAGATGGTCCAATATTATTAAAGAAGTATTTAATTTTCATGATTAGTGCTTTTTTCTCAGAAAGATGGCAAGTTTTAATGATAAAGATTTAATTATTTATTATACATCGATCTTTATAATGTATAAATACATCTGAGAACAAGATATATTTTTACCATATATATGTATTAAAAATTCTTGAATTTTTACATAGTAAGAAGTCATATTAAAGCAAAAGCAGCATTAATTTATTTGGAACTATTCCAAAATAATCTGAAATGACCTTAATATCAAATAAAAATTACAATTTAAATATTCCACGCACCACGTATTCCTTTTAAAATAGTAACAAACTTGTTACAGTAGTAATAGAAGCATGGAAACATTCTTTATAATTAGTTCTCTGATGCTGTGAATTTTCTATTGCTTGGTTTTTATTTGTTTCTAGAAATATTTTTGTTTTTCACTTTAGGATTTAAGTTCATTGGAATGATTTTAAACTTTTCATTATTTTTCACCTAATTAAAGACCAATGTGTTTAACCATTTTTATCTGAACAAAGAAGTGGCCTAATTTGAATATTGAATATTTAAAGAAATATGCTATAACTTGGTATTTTCATATTTGATAAGTCCTGAATATTTTTCAGATTAATGCCAATGAAAGAAGTATTTTATTTCCTATGATTACATAATATGAATCTGTTTATAATATTAAAGAGCACATAAATCATTACAGTAAGTTAATTTCATATATTTCATTACCTGAACTCAATAATTGGCTTCATTTTTCTTATAGTTTACTTCACACATGTAAACACAGACATACATGCATGCATGTACACATATCCTATTTTTCTCTTTGATTATTCATTTATAGCATATAAATTCTTAATCATCTTTTAAAAACTCAATATCAAATTTGACCTTGAAATGTTTTCATTTTTCGTAGTGAACAAGTTCTTCAAAATCCTCAAATATGCTGTTCAAAAACATCTAAACTGAAGACACACTTAAAGCACTTTCTAATCTTTCAGCAATGCAGAGCTCAAGTTATTAGTCCATGGCACCATAAATACTCACAATCACAATGCAAGTCATATGAAAAAAAAACTTACAACATTTACATGGCTGACTCAAGAATTTACAATGTGTCAGACTTTATACCAGGTGAAATATTGGAATACTAACTCGACTTTTCCAATGCATTAAGAACAGTTGTTCAAGCAGAAACAAAAACTATATCCTTGCAAGTAAACTATGAGAATACATAAACTTGGTAGCATAATACATTCACATCAGTAAATGATGCAAGATCCAATTCAATGATACTATCAAAAAAGCTCATCAAACAAAGTTAATGCTGAATACAAAATTGATCAAAGTGTTTACATATATATATATATAGTTAATGACATTAAATAAAATGTAATATATCATAATTTGTTGCATCATGTATACATTAGATATAATTCTTTATTCAACAAATTATTGCTGAAACCTCTGTGTCTTCCAGATATTTTGCTACATTTTAGAAAAAGATGATACATAATAATAACAATGATATGCTTGTGTGGTTCATGTATTCAAAGCATAATAGCATCTTAACAAAAATTGTAACAATACTTACACTGTATACTTTAAATTCTATCACGATTGCACAGGAACCTGTAAACTCAGTTACAGGTGAACCTCAATCTTTGGGTTATAAGTAGAGTTTCCCGACATGTGTTTCTTCACATTTCATGTAGGTTTAAGATACAGGTTGAGAATCTGCAAATGTTTAAAGTTGCTGAATTAGACCAGTGCTGCTGGGTCAGAATGAATGTGTACCTGTGTGTGCATAGGCCTACGCTTGGAAGTTGTGGAAAACAGAGAAAATAAAATTTGTGCTGAATTGGCTGAGAAATAAGGATATCAAAGTATTTCATTTGCCACAATTAGCATAGAAATCATCTTAGAAAAATCTAGGGAGCTAATCAATGGTGGGAACTACAAGATCAGCATGTTCAGATTTGCATCTTAGGTAGATAATTTTAGAAGCAATATAATAGGTGTATTGTAGCATAAAATATTTCAGTAAAGATGAAGAGATGATATGGAAACCAACTGCATAGTCTAAGTAAAAAAAGAAAGAAAGAGAAAAAGAAAGAAAGAGCATAACATTGCCAAGATGTGTATAGATAGGAGACCAGAACATAATATAAGGTAGTGGTAGTAAGGATTGATGAATGGATCTGGTATATAAGAGAACAGAGATCTTCAGTGAGTCAAGGGTTCCCTAAAGATGGTTAATAAATAATGGGAATATTCATCATAAGTCTGGCGATTATTTTCTAGGAAGTTGCATTTTGTTGAACTAGAAAAGCACACTAAAAAAAGTTCAGAAACAGTTGGATGAATATACACATCCAGAAATTTGAAGAATATTTAAACCAGAAATATCTACACACACACACACACACACACACACACACACCTGTGTGTGTATTATATATGTTGAGGATCTAATATACTCATTAAGTATCCTTCCAGTAAGTTACATCCCAACCCAGAAAAATATACTTTGATACAAATAGATTTAAATTTAGAATGCAAATGTAAGTGCAAACAGAATTTTCTTTATGTGTGAAAGTATCCAGGGAGAATATATAGAAAATAGGGGATAAGCCAATAGGGAAAGCCAACATTTAGGAGATAAAAAAAAGAAAGAAGCTGTAAAACAGTGTGAGTAGCTAGATGTTGGATTCAGAAATGGTTTAGGGAAGATAGGGTTAATGAAAATGAAATATAAAGAAAATATTAATACCTGATAGCAGAATGTTGGAGGATGTGTTTCAATAGCCTGAGGTAGACACAAAAATGAAAACAGATAACTATGTAATAAACATTATTTGCTTGATTTTAGTATTCAGTTCAAATGTGCTCCTATATGAAAACATTACATTATATACCTTAAGTATCTATAAATTTTATTTGTACACTAAACCTGCATAAAAATGGAAAAATTGAATTTAATTTTCTGTAAGTAGATTACCAAATAGCAACTACATACAACATAAAAATTAAACTTTTGTTACATGTATAACATTTCTTATTGCAAATAAAGATAATTTTACTAAATTTCTGCTTATTCTTCCCTTAATTTGTGGAACTAGTTTTCTGTATCCTCAAATCTATGACATAAAACTTTTCTATTATTATAATCATATAATTATGGGTTATGTTCATAATAATTTTTATGTACTATAGCTTTTAACTTCACTGGTAATCCTTTTATTTTCAGCAGTGGGGATTGAAAAATATAGTCCTCAAATAGGCAGGTGACAACTGTGGGACAGGAACGTAAGTGCCAGAAGTTGCTGCTTGTTGGAGCTGTCCCTATGGAGCAGTAGGGGGTTAAAAATGGTTGTTGCTGAGTAAATTACAATCGTCACTTTCCTAAAGACTGAATCCTCCTCACTTCTAAATCCTGATTGCTAATTTTATGAAATTCCTCTATACAAAGACAGGTAGCTCTGCGGACACTTGAATTCAACATAGTTCTGAAGCATCCAAACAATTCTCAAATCAGCTTCTCTAAGAGCATCATATGATGTAAAGTCACTTAAAAAAAACACCTAAGACTGTGAAAACGGGAATGGGATCTATGGAAAAGAGACATGACGATAGGAGAATGATAGGGGATAAAGAATTAAAATGCTATATGTACATGCAGGAATTCCCCAGGGTGAGTGTATTCAGGATGTATTGGAAGCAAACTAAAAAGTAAACTTATTAACATTAAGCTATCATCTAGTTTACTTCCTTATCTGCAGTCCCTTCTGCTTGTCTTTTTGTTAAGTTCCTGTCTACATCTTCCTTCACATTAGATCACTTATTGACAATAAAAAGAATTCTCAATTATACTTTAAGTTTATAAAAGTCCTGTATGAAATTACTAGTGAAATTTAAAGCTAATTACTCTGATTTTATCATTAGACATTAAGAATAAGGAATCAAGTTCTTCCAGCCAAGAGTGAATGAAGTTGCTTTCTTACCTGGCGTCATTTGCTCACTTTCTCCTTTCCAGAGGGACCCACTCATATTAAGCTCCAAACTCTGGTTAGAGTAACCCAGCCTGTTCATGGATCTTGCTTAGTCATTACTAGGCCTCAATATGCTCATGATCTAAATGAGCACAACACTAAAGAGTTCCTATTCGGAAGTTTTGAGGAAGGATTGTTTTCCAATCATTTTGACTAAAATGATATTTTGATTGTTTAATCCATAATCAAGTAAAGAATAGAATAGTAAACTCAGAAGATGAAAGAGTAATTTTATATTGCCTGGTCAGATGTTACAGTGATCCCTAACTTTGTATACTAATATAATACTTTTTACAGTTGTATGAGGCAGGGAAAACTTAGCATCTAATATTCAACTCACTGAATGTATTATCAATGTGAAACTGTCACCTGCACCGTCATTTAAGTTATGGCATCTTTTGGCACACTACTATCGTGATTCTCTAGCATTCATTCACTTACACAATTTGAAAGCTGTTTTCTCTTCATGTTTTATCCTCTACTCTCCACACTGTTCCCTTTCCTTCTTTATGTGTTAGGACCTATAACTGACCTATTTTCAGTATTTGAATATTAATGGTCATTTATCATCTTGCAGGCAGACATTTGGCAAAGAGACAAGTAGTAATCTATTTCCTGAATTCATCTTATTTGATATTGTACTCAATAAGAAAAGAAATAATGGTAGATTCTTACTCACAGAATTTATATGACTTTTAAGTATGTTGTCATAAAGGTTTTGACTGCAAAGTGTAGTGCATTCATGTCGGTGTATCAGCCTTAAGAACAAAGCCTGAGTGAAGTACGTTCTAGCTGCCAAAAACAAAATAAAACAAAAACCGCAAATGTCAATGTGAAGATATTAAAACACACAGAGAGAGGGAGAGAGAGAAAGAGAGGGAGAGAGAGAGGGGGGGGGCTAAAAAATGTTCACACACTTCAGGAAACAAAATGATACGATGTGTTTTCAACAGATGATGTTATCCTCTTATGGGGCATCCCAGATTATGTCATATATCAAATAAAACCCACTACAGTGCTGGCCCTTAGAGAAAAAATTGAAATTGGGTGTGCAGCAATCTCACTGATGAAGGTGATCCAAGCAGTAGTTCACTGTACTAAGAAATATCTGGAAGCTAATGGCCACCATTTTGAACCCCTCTTATAATTGTAGAGGCCAAGATAACTTGTACTAATATCACTAGCACAATAAATTCAATATTAAAATATTTATACAAGTTTTTCTTTTCCTAAAGTGTGTATACATAAATAATATATTTAAATATCTGATGCAATATTTGCACTTTCAGAAATCCATCCTGAGGAAATAATTCAAATTCTTATTAAAATAATTTTTACCATGGTATAACTTATAAACATGGTCTTTAGGAACAAATGATATCAAATTTTATTTTTTAGTAATAGTATATGAGAGCTTACTTGGCCTAATCTACTATTGATTCCACTAAGTTACAGATGCAAACCAAATTCCTGTAACCTAAAGATCATAGATTCCAGGAGAGGCACAAGGACATAGATAATATAAAAGACACATGCAATTAAAAATATCTACCTCTATATTTTATTCAAATTTGATACATATATGTTACCTTTGCTCTTTATAATTTTCATTCACAAATGTTTGTTAATGTTGAAATTTGCTATTCTTTGGTTTTGTTTGTATTTTTGCATAGAGGAAAGTATTAATTTATCTTTTCTTTTATTATTTCTGTTTTTTTTCATATGTAGTTGACCACAGAAAATTACTTGAAGTTGTATTCCAATCCTACCATAGTATAATGAATAAATGTAGAGTCTAATTCTTAGGGAGGAGACTGGTAGAATCAGACATTCAATTTCAGAAATTTTTACTGACCTCTACTATGTAAAATGTTATGTTGATTATCCATTCATAAAATGAAAATATTGGTAGGATTTTCCACATAGATTTTTGGGAAATATTAAATAATCATCTATGTATATCTTTGAGAGAATTGTTATACATGGTAGATCTCATCATTTTCATATTTTTCTTCCTTTCCCTTCCAATCTCCTTCATCATTTTCTCTCCTTCCTCCCCTTTATCATTGATTTTTTAAAATTATTATCATGATTCTATTATTGCCAACATTACCAGTATTTCACATCTCACGAAATGCAGAAATCTAATGTATTCACTGTGTACATTTCTACATATATTTAGCTCTTCAAAAACAAACTGTTATAAATTTTCAAGAGTTTTCAAAGAAAGAGAGAACATGGGATGTAAGATTATAAGTATTGAAGAAGACACCTTGCAGCGTGTTCCTTCATTCTGTGTATGTCTCAAACATAAGAATGAGTTCACTGTCTGAAGTTAACAGCAGGGTTTCCTAACTGAGAACTTACCTTCTAGGTTCAGATTATACTTTCAGAAGAGCCTGCAGTGATACAGCGACACTGCTCTCATCTCCGGTACAGAGAAAATGACTTTATTCCTGGTCCTTCATTCCCCCAATGTCACTTTCCTTGTCTTTTCCAAACTTCAGTTCTTCTTTTCATTTCTATAAGAATGACTCTTATCATTCACTTAAAATCTTCTTTCCATTAACTCACAATTTAAACTGTATGCAAATTGCCTTTGTTATGAACTGTTTTGTAAGTTTTTGCTAATTCACCTCCTGGTACTTCACAGTATTTCAAATGTATAACCATAAGCCAATCAGCTTTAGGAATCAAAGTTTGCATATTTCCAAAATATATAAACTTTTAAGACTTAGCATTTGGTACAAAGTTCCTATTTAATATACAATTCAAGTTATTCTGATCTAAGATGAGAAAGAAAAATTACACATATATCCACATAATGCATTCTTTGTACAATCTTTAATAATAGATATTTATTACCAAGCTGATTGTATATTCCATTTTCTTTAGTGTGTGTCAAGCATTGGCTTTACACAAGTATTTTCTGTATAGCATATTTATTTATTTTTCTACTGAGAATCAAACTCACTACCTCACACCTACTATGCCGTGACACTAATATATATATATATATATATATATATATATATATATATATATAATCTGAATCCTGGCTAGTATATGTTTTAATGACTGATTTCAGCTTATTTTATTTAATGATTACTTTGTGAATTATGTTTTTATTCCCATACTTGTCTGTTTAATATATGTTTCATCCAATGTTCATTTTGTATGAATTATCAGAAGAAATATTCCTACAGCACATATTTTGGATATGAAATAGAACATGACTTGTGATGTTTTTTAGAGTAAAATGACAGTGCTAATTTATTTAAGTCATAGAGATAGACATTATTATAACAGGAATGTGTGTTATTTATGTCATTATGCAGTAAAGAAATCAACCCTAGTTAAGATCATGTGAACATCCACACTAGCAAGAAAGGGCTCGACCTTAATGCTTTGCTGAAGACTGGCCTTTCTTCCTTGGCTCTTTCTGAGAAATTCACAGAAACATCTATTCCTTTGTAAAATATTCCTTTTGCACTTCAGGTCTTCAGAAACAAATTAAAGAACACAAGACATGCTATAAATACAAAATTAGCAGACAGCCCTCTTGAAGACCCAAGCTGCATGCAAAGATAAAACTGAAGAATTGTACAATCACCTAATTAAAACATCTATTCAGAATGGTAGACCTGTTTTTAAAACATACGCTTATTTTAGAAAATTTTATAATTGCTATTTCTATTTTTCTTATAAAAATCATAGTGACTTCAGAAATTTCCTGAGGTATAGTCTGTATAATAGAATATTATGAAATACATGAAAGGAAGATTAAGTAAAAGAAATATTTACAAGTTATTTTTCTATGATTTTGCTCTATTCTGTGTTATTTTTGTTTCTCTTGTTTTTATTCATCACACAGACTTGCTTTTAGGAAGGGCAAGGAGATAATATCACAAGCTTGGCAAGGGCAATAATTATAACCTATTGATTTTTAAACAGGCACAAAAATGATATCACTCTCTCAAAGTTATGACAAAATGACCATAATTCATCCCACATATATGGAAATAGATATTTATAAACATTAAATTTAATGTTATTGAAATAGAGATTGTATAAAATTTAACATGATGAAGATCGTACTCTCATATGATAAAAGGTAGGTATTTTTATTTTAAATTCTGCAGTGAAGGAATATCTTAAAAAGGTAATTACTAAATTGACTTCAACAGGAAAGACAACTTGAAAACTAAAACTGAAACACTGAAAAAAAAATGGAAAGACTGCAGACATAGTTTGATGGTAGATGGCTTGCTTAGCACGTTACTTCATCTTCAATCCTCAGTACTATAAAATAAAAAAAGACAGAAATAGACATTGTATTAATGAATACATAGATTATTTTCTTAGAGAAAACTAAAATGTGAGCATGTTGTCTAAGGCCTATAAGTACCAAGGTCACAGATTAATTGGGCTTTTACCTGTACAACCTGGAATAAGTTGTATTTCTCTACAAAAGAGGCAGTGAGGTGTCACTTGAGGGGAATATTGCATGGCCTGACAACGTGGAAATACTGGAGTGCTTTATAGAGGTTATCCAATCTGTTGAAGATTAATTAAAACCAGATATGTGTGAGTTGTTAAAGTTCTGACCCAATAGTCTTTTTCCACTAAGTAATCTTCTGACTCCTTATTGCTCAGGGGCCCTTGATATCTGCATTGCCATTTTCTTCTTCAGTTGCTACTGATGTAACTTCAAAAGAGTAAAAATGAATGTCATTCTGCCTTTGAAGCTTTGAAAGTTAATTTGTTTTTACACTTTATACTTCAACTCCATGAATAAGCAGTGTCAGAAATAAATACATGCTACGTATTTTGGAGGCCTCACCAATTCTGTACATAGACAAACAGTATGAAGTCTCAGAAACACTGACTTATCCATTTATTTCTACATGGTGACAAAAAGAAAGGATCCAAAATTTTAATTTTAAAGATTTCAAAAACTAAGTTGTTCTGGCATTGTATAAACAAAATGAAAATATCTTTTGAAATCAATTGAATATTTATGATAAAATAAATTTATTAATTTGACTGAGGCTTAATTTATATTTTAGAAGCACTTGTATACTAACCTGATCTCTTTATGTAATTGAGCTAAAGAAAACATAATAAACATATGCAACAAGAAAGGCAATTCTCATGACCATAATACATATAGGTAAACTTAAATATAAAGCCAGAAATTTTTTATTACTGATAGTCATTAACTGACAAAAATTCCTATGAAATCTGTATATCATTTCAACTAAACATTTTGCTATTATTAAATCATCTAAGAATTTGTTTTATTAATTAACCTGATGTAAAATTATGGTGATCATTAAATT
>PVLA01005192.1:0-136528 GCA_004027455.1 Hydrochoerus hydrochaeris | reverse complement strand
TAAAATAAATTATTCTCAATTCATAATAATCACTTTATTATATGTTGCAAGTCATAGAAGTCCATCAAATGTAATTTCAATAATACTTGGTTTAATAAATATTATATATTTATAACTATATTAATAATACATATTAATACATAATATCAATAATATATTAATAATAAATATTATATATATATTTGCTGTAAACATTATCATTCAGAGTGAAGTTAAGTTACCATGCATCTTGTTAATATAGTTTTAGAAGTGTTATCCTTGTATGGTATTCATCCATTCCTTATTCTTTTATGCTCCAAACAGACCTTGAATATCTATTAAACATCACACATCATTCTAGGTAGCATAGCTTCAGCAACTAAAATAAGGACCCTGAGCTTTATCAGCACTATTATGTAGGTATTTAAGACAAAGAATGAACATGTAGAATGTCAGCTAATGGTAACTTATTGTTATTAATGGTAAATATGTGGAAATTGGAAAAAAATAAACATATGGACTAAGATTGATATTTTATTTGTGGTTAAGGAAGTTCTCTTTGACAGAAATAATACTTTTATTTGACTAGGAAAAAATAAGATTTAAATAAGCATTAGCTATAAAATAGAATGGCAGTGGTGAGGAACTGGTTGGTATAAAGTAAATGATACTTCAAAGAACACGGGAATTGTAAATGGAGCAGCTTTGCTCTGAAACGAAGTGTTAAAGAAAAGGCTTCCCCCAGCGCATACAAGACTGAGATTTAATCCTTGTTCCATAGGACATGGCCATGGCTCACTGGATGGCAAAAATGTCACTCCGTTGCCGCACCTATGGAGTTTGCTGGAAATCTAACTTTACCAATCTGAGGAATGCTGTTTACTCAGAGAAGTCTCACCAGAAGCTCTGCATTAGATTCACTTTAGCAGAGTTATGAAGAAAGCTGTGGTTGCCGCATGGTGCTACCTGCCAGGTGGGGTCGGTGTTGAAGAGATGTTGCTGAACCACTTCTGCATGAGCAAACAAAAAACAGGAAACATGTCAGCCCCTGGAATCAGCCCGAAGAGCCTACTGAATTGGGAAACACCCTTTCCTCCTGCCATATCTTCCCAATCACCACTACAGAGTTTAACATTATGTCAGGTATAAAAGGGAAAAACATTAAAAGGAACAGAGATACACACTCACAGGTCAGGAAATTAACAAGGGTTTGAAGCATAGAGCAACAAATACCTGACATATAGAAGAGACTCAAAAAAAAAGCTTTTCTGAGAAAGTAAAAACCTGAAGGAAAGAAGAGTGGAATTCATCCACTTAGGTAAATAGCAGGTTGCCTCCCTAATCTAAAAACTAAAGGAGTTAGTGGAACCCAAAATGTACAATGCACCTTCTGAAAGGGAAAGGGGAGGAATTGTCTAAAAAAGGAAGGCAGAGGACATTGTTAATAGTGTGTCAGAATTTAAAACCCACATTGTTCTCATCACTCTGTTTAGTTTGGTTATATTCTGTTCCAGTCTGTCTAGTTGTACTAGATTTGAAGGCACAGACAACTATTCCAAAAATAGGATATACTACCGGTAACCATTCTTAATTTCCTATTAACTTAAACTGAAGCCTTGTATTACTTACACTGTCTTATTATGACTGATCTTATTTGAATCAGATTTGTTAGATCGCTATCTTGTCTTGACTGATTTTATTTGAATGTTATGTTTGAAAGTATCAAGTCTGAGAATATAGGCAACTACTTTGAAGACAGTAAGATTCACTACGATACCCATTCTGGTTTGAATATTACCTGCTTTTGAAGTCCTATGATGTTTTGAAATCTCCAATGTTTTGTTTTTATTGATATTTTTATATACTTCTATGTTCAATTTTACTATGGCTGATGATATAGACAATTCTATCGAAGATAACAAGTGGCATCATAGTAACCATTGTAGATAACCTTATATTGTGGTTTTAATCATGTACTATGTCCATCCTTTTGTTTTGAATGACCCTGTTTTGTTTTCTTTCTCATTTGGTTTTTTTCTTTTAAAAAAAAAAGAGTGGAGTTTGTGCAAATAGAAAGGAGCATTCAAGAGAGATGAAACAAGTCTAAATGGTTTACCACAGAGCCCACCTGCAAGGACATTGCAAAAATGCATTTCTCTGGAGCAAGAAAGGGAATAAGAATGATTACAACATGAGGACTGTGCAGTAGCAGCAGTAAAACATAAGTTTAAATTAGAGAGATGTTGCTTATTTTCCCTGGACAGAGAATATTTCAATGGTTTTGAATAGGAAATTGATTATCATGATTTTATATTTTCTGATAAAGATTACTCTGGGTACTTTGTTGAATGTAGATACTATAACTGCAGAGAAAAAAGGACACAAACTATAAATCATAGTAATCTAATGAGAATTGCTGATTACCTGGACTAGAATGTTAATGGTAAAAATGATAATGTCAGTGCTTCAACACAGATACACACACAAATGGGCACAACCAAAAAAGCAACACAAATTGACATCAGCACAGGTATAAAATGTTATTGTGCTTTATAAAAGAACACAAGTTTTAAAGAAAATTTTATATTTGGGTTTTTTAAAATAATTTTTTATTTTAAAGAGAAAAAAAACAAATAAAACAAAACAGAATAAACCCAGTCAAAACAAAACAGTGTAACTGAGACAGGATCTCAGAACCAGATAATACAAAATCAACAATGCTTACCATAATGCCTCTTTTCTTTTTCCTCAAAATAGCTGCCCATTCCATCAGACATAGGAAAATCAAACAAAACAGAACAGAATAGAACCAATAAAAACAAAATATATTACAAGACTTTAAAACAATATAATAGCAAATCCAAAATGCTTACCATAATATATTATCATCTTTGAAACAGCTGCTCATGCCAGATACAATATGTCTTGATTACTTTTCTCTCATTGCTGGGATAAGACACCTGACACACATTGAGCTGTAGGAACTCTGTATTTTGGGGGTGCTAGGGCTGGAACCCAGAGCCTCGTGGACACTGGGTAGGTACTTAGCAGGACAGGTGGCCCCAGAGCCCCGGCTCTGTGTTCTCTACAGATGCAAGGCCTGGCCAGGTGCGTGACCTGCTGCCATTTCCCATGTCCTCCTCTGGCTGATGCAGTTCAGATGATGCTTTGCTGCTGTTGCTGCTGATTTTCTTTTTTTCTTTTCTTTTTTTTTTTTGTATCGGCCTCGCACCTGCCAGGCAGGGGCTGTACCACTGAGCTATATCCCTGGCCTTATTGTTGTAATAGTATGTTTTTAGCACTGTAAATTTTATAGGCTTAGGTCTTTGATCCATTTTGTGTAAATTTTCATATATAGTGTTAGATAAGGGCTGTCTAAAATCTCAGTCTTATGTTCCCTGGGATGCTGGGCTCGAGTGGCCTTCCTGTCTCAGCCTCCAAGGTGCTGGGACTCCTGGCAGGTCATCCTGCCCTGCTGTCCAGTCCTGCTGGCTTTGTGTGTTTCTTGGTCCAAATGTGTTCTGACTCCCCTAACCCCAAGGGCTATGAAGGTTAGTGTAAGTGGGAGTTCCCAGTCTTTTCACAAAAGTGTACCTAGCCACTCTTCTGCACCGGGTGTGGTGGCCCTGGTGACCCTGAAATGGGGCAGGGAGCTCTACTCCTGGCATGGAAGCAGACTAGCGGAATCAGCAAGCAGCGCCCTGGAGTTCAGATGCACCATGGACCTGAGGGCTGAGGTCCCAGCGCAGGACTGCAGACACAGACAGCCGAGGCAGCGAAGAGACGGAGGCCACAGGGCCTGGTGGTCTTTGCTTCTTGCTTCAGAAGCATGTTTTCCTCCAGGAGGACTAATCAAGCCCTCTTCCGTGTGCCCTCTCAGGCAACAGCCCAGCTTCATTTGGCCTCAAGATACTACAGGTGTTGGTGTTTGCAGAAGCCCCCACCGAGGCAGGAGACTGTGCCTCCCAGCAGGAGGGTTGCAGTGGGATTTCTGCCCCAGCTCCTGGGACCATGCAGAAAGTGCTGAGGGGACTGACTGTCAAGGCCTGTGAGCTGTAGAAACTTTATTTTCACTTTAGAAGTAGATTTCCCTATCAGGAAAGGTGGTACATGTCTGTAATCCCAAAACTTGGGAGGCTGAGGTAGGAGGGTCTCTGCAAGTTAGAAGCCAGGCTGGGCTACATAGAAGACCTTATCTCAAGAAAACAAACAAACAGAGGAAGTAGGTTTCCCTCCTGACCCTGCTCCTCTGGCCCTGGACAGCTGCAGAAGATTGCCTGGAGGCGCTTGTTGGAGGGAGGTCTGTGGGCTTGAAACTGCAGGCTTTGTGGAGCTGCTGGTCTGAGCTGTGCTCGATGGGCTGGGCACTGCACTGTGCTGGGAGGAGTGTGGCCCTGGAGGGGTTAAGGGCCCTGTTTTGTGCTGAGAACAGCACAGATGGTGTGGAAATGGCAGGCGTAACTGAGGAGGCAGCTGGGAGCTGTGGCTCATCAGTCCGCACCACCATGCCGCCCAGAGCGCAGCTCTATCCTGGTTACTTGTGGAGGGTTCATGCCGCACCTTTGTGTTTTCTGGGCAGCGTCCCTTCCTGTCCCCCGGGCTGCAGGGCTGGGTTCAGGCACAGGCCCCAGCCTGTGGTAGCTCCGATGTCAGCGGGGACTGCTCAGACAGGTGGTCAGGGTCCTCACCTTCTGAGCTGGGCCAGCACAGCAACAGGAGTCTGGGCTCTGTCTGTGCGTTCAGAGGCCCTTACTACTGCTGTCTTTCCCCGGAAACCTGCCAGCCCCTCGGTGTACCTTCTCCCACTGTCTGACCCAATGTGGAAGATGGAGACAGGCGCTTATTTCAGGTTGCAGGACGGCCCTGCCGAGTGCAGATAGGGCTCGTCCTGCGGCTCCTGTGGCTGGTGCCCTGGGCACTCTGCTTTCCTCCTGGGAAGGTGGCAGCATTATGCAGGCCAAGGAGTTTCCACTTTCTTTCTCCAGGATGGGGGGTGGGAGCTGAGTCCTGGGTTCAGCCTTGAAGGCCTGCTTGGTGGTGACAGTGGCGAGACCTTCTGGGTAGCGCGAGCCAGGTTTTCCTGGAGGTGACTTGTCCCAAAACAAGCTTTGTTCCTGCACCACTGCAGAGCAATGGTGTGCTGTGAATGTGGGAATTTGATGCCATCAGAGTTGAACTTGGTTTTTGGAGATCTTGGGGCTCAAACCCGAGCAGCCCTTTCTCTGAGCTCTTTTGCCAGCTGGAAAACATCACTTTGCAGGTGGCTGCTTACTTGAGTATATCATAAAAGTTTCAGATAATTTGATCTCCAGGTTAATCTTACTATTATCCTCTCCCCCAAAGAAAACTATTTTGTTGCTATTATTTGAATCTCCTACCTTTAAAAAGAAAAATAAAAGATTATAAATGTGCATTTATTTATTAAAAAAAAAAGACACCTGACACACAAAATAAGGAAGTAAAGGTTTATTTGGCTCACTGTTTGTAGAGGTTTCAGCCCTTAATCAGATAGTTCCAAAGCAGGGTGGCCTGGCACTGGGGCAACACTTCTAGGCAGCAGCCAGAGCAAAAGGGAAGAAAACAAGCCTCTTCTCCTTTATATTGTACACAGGCCACCCTCCCCCTTCCAGGGTGGGTGCAGCACTCACAGAATCCCCTTGCCCTCCTGTGCACCAGATGAGGATGCTTACAAAGTAAGAACCCTGGCACCTACTGAGTCCCTCAGTTAAACTTCTAAACTTCTCAGGTTGACACAATGTCTCAACCATAACACAATAAAATCAAACAAGATAAAGCAGAATAAAACCAAACCAAATAAAACAAAAAAAAACCATGAAAATGAGACAGGAGTTTTAAAACAAGAAAATAGGGAACTAACAATGGCTACCACCCTCAGAAGGAGATCCCTCATATGCTATATTGCATATTATTATCCTCTAAATAGATGATCACACTACCGGCTTTAGGCCTGCAAAACAATGAAATACTAAACACTAAAAGCATTAAGTTGTATTTTACTTCAATAGCTGTCATTTCTGCCTGTGTTTCTATAGATCAACTGGTTGCTTCTGGGGGTGGGCATGGGGGGAATTTGGCTCTTCTTGTCTTCCAGTCCATGCACCACAAAGGACTGACACCTGGTTCTCCACATGGTGAAAATTCTATATTTTGATGCTAGAATTATTATTTCTCACTTTGGAAAGACATGTGAGGACCATGTTGTGAATTAAAATCAGGACTTTTATAACAGTTATTTCATGTTTGATATAAAATTACTTGGGCATTTGTATTTATTAATATGGTATTTACCAGGAAACTGTGAAACAATGGCAAATGTTTGAAGATGCTACATATGGGGCTGGTTTAAACTATCCCGAAGAATAATATATCATCAGTGGTAAAACTACAACTCAAAGTGGAAATATGATTTCTAACAAGAACATTTAGGTTAATCAATATAAAAGAAAATAATGGACACAAAAGAAGGAGAAAAATAATTCAACATATAAATGAATAAGGAAAATATATTATGAAGATAATGATCAATTGTGATAAATGATTCTGTTAGGTTCAGTAAGACTTGTACTGATTATTGACACCAGATTCACCAACATTATAACAGTAGGCAACAGTGGAACGTTTTTTGGATATAAGTGAGTAAAAGAATGATTTCAGGTAAATTCTAGAAAGAATATTATATTGGTGACAGCAATTTTTAACTGTTTTTCAGCATCTAACTATAGATGAGGAAAGTAGAGATTTGTGGGGATCAAATATCTTCTCTTTAATTTCCATTTCATTTTCTAAATTTTAATATATGAAGTATGATTATATGTACAAATGCTGATGGAAATGATTACATAGAACAAAGTACAAGATTTGGGAAGGAGAAAAAGATAAAATGATGGACCATCTAAAATGGAATTTTATGAACACAAGTGATAACATAAGATATAATGATGGTAATTTTAAGAAATTCTCAAACATCTGATATCAGATGTTTGAGAAAAGGATTATAATATGAACACATCTGAGGTAGACAGGAGTGAATGGCGTCATTAAACAATAAAGTTGCAGAGTAGCCCTAGAGGGATACTCAACACTGGTGGTCTTGATTGTCAAATTTATGTGTTTCCTTCAGATAAATGTATCTCTAGATGGATGTGAGTCATCTTATTGTGGGATTTGTTTATTTTCCATTTTGTCAGTATACATAAAAAGGAGTCAAAACCATATGAACAGGAAATATTGTACTTGTAGCCCATAAAAAATAAACCAGGTACATATACAATACAAAATTCTAGTTGGGATGAGCAGAAAAATAGGTTGTTGAACCAATGGACCATAGTTCCAATGTTGACAAGTAATAATTTTTGTTATTTTTTTGTCATTTTTTGTAACTAATTTATTTTATTCACATTGAGTATCTTCCTAAGAATGGTAACAATCATTGACTTAAAGCTACATTGAAACAACATGGTACTAACACTGTAACACACATAAAGGTCAATGGAACAGAATAGAGGAATCAGAAACAATCCCAAGCAAATTCAATTACTTGATCTTTGACAAAGTGGCCAAAAACATACACTGAAGAAAAGAAACAATTCTTAATAAATGATATTGGGAAAATTGGTCATGTGTATGCTGAGGATTGAATGTAGACACATATCTATCACCATGTTCTAGATTAAAATCAAAATATCAAAGAATTAAATAGCAAGACAAAAATAATAACCTGGAAGATAAAACCTCTTGGATTCAAAGGCATAGGAAAGGACTTTCTGAATAGAACACTGGTTTCCCAGGAAATAACACCTGGAATTGACAATTCGAATCATATCAAATTAAAAAGCTTCTCTACAGCAAAAGAAACAAAAGCAGAGAAAAAGGACAACCTCCGGAATCAGAAAACATTGCTAACTATTCTTCAGGTAGAAGACTAGTATCTAGGATACATAAAAAACTAAAAAGAAAACTATACCTTCCCCAAACAAAAGACCCACTTAAAAAAATAGGTAAATGAAACAAACAGCTGCTTTTCCCAAGAAGTACTAATCACCAATGAACACATGAAGAAATGTTCATCATTGCTGACTATAAGAGAAATGCAAATTTTGAGATTCTACCCTAGAAAGAATGGCTACCATCAAAAAATCAAATAATAGTAAAAGCTGATGAAGTTGTGGGGAGAAAGGAACACTTTCGCATTGCCAATGTAAATTAGTACGACTGTTACGGAAATCACTATGGACAGTTCTCAAAAACCTAAAAAGGGATATTCCATTTGACCCAGATATTCTCCTTTGAGGTACTTCCCTTAATACATGTTTTAGTATGGATATGCATATGTATAGTGATATATGTTAAGTTATACATGCACACCCATATTAAAGCAGTAAAATTGAGAATAGTTAAACCTTGGAAGCAGCCTATATGTTCACCAACAAGTGAATGGATAAAAAAAAAAATGGCACATAATAGACTGGTACTGTAACATAAAGAGAATAATCAAGAGTGATTTGTAGGAAAACGAATGTAGTTTCAGACCTTAATATTATGTGAAATAAATCAGATACACAAATTAAAATATCATCTGGTTTCTTTTATGTGAGAGACTCAAGATATAAATAAAATTCAACATAAAGATAATAGGTGGAGTGAGATACATTATTCTCAGATGGGAAGGAGATTAAGAGATGGAGGGAGGAGAGAGGGAGAAAAGTAGAAGTGGATGAAATAAGAATTAAGATGTGATATATAGATATAGATAAAATTAGATATAGATATAGGTATAGATATAGATATAAAATGTCCACATGTAATGAAAATATTATATAATGCAAACATGTATTAATGACCAAATAAATAAATAAATAAATGTGTTGTATCTAGGTTTAAAATGAACAAAACTAAGTTAATTTTTAGGCAAGAGTTGAGATTCTCTACTCAGGCAACCTTTGAAAAAAGAGAAAGCGATTAGGTAGAAAGAAATATGATACTGGTGGAGAAAAAATTGGGTAATAATGGTTCAGGAACGATTGTGGAAGCTCTAAGTACATCAGGAAAAATTATAGAGTTATAACTGGAAAGTTTATAAAAATTGAGAGTTTGTATATTGATTAATTCATCAGTGTTGAAATCTGAATAATTAAAGATTTATAAAAACTATATTTTGAAACCTCTATTCTAATAAACTCAGGTTATAAAATTGATTACTGTATATGCTTTGCATGTAATTATGTTAAAAACAATGCATAGTTAATGTAATTTCACAATTTACTGGAAGGTTAAGGCAACAGTTTATATTTTTAATATGTATTTTAAAAGATTATTATGTAAACCTAGAGTGTGAGGGCATGTGAACTTTTATTGCAATAATTGAAATCATTTAAATTCATTACACCAATCAAGGACACATAAAGTCAAGCATGTTGGCACTCTGGAGATCCTATCACTTGTGAGGCTGAGGCAGGAGGATTACTGTAAAGTCAAGGTCATCCTAGGAAACACAATGAGTTCAAGCCCACTCTCTACTACTGAACTTTCTATTGAGATCCTATTTAAAAAAAAAAAAAGAAATGAAAAAAGAAGAACAACTGGTAGTGGCTGATTGATTGTGTCAACTTGAGACATTTAGAAGTTCAACTAAATTGGTTTAGCAACTCCACGCCATGCACTAGAGTGTAGAAGACTCACCCTAGGGTGGTTCATCACCTGGAGGTATAAAAGGGAAAGAGAAAGGATGAATGAGGGTCCATTCTTTGGAGGAGCTCCAGTCTTCACTTTCAGCTTGAATATCATCTCCTGGCTTCCAGTGCAGACTCTTCAGCTTCTGCCTTGGATCCATCAGCCTTCCTGTATAGACTCTTCAGCTTTCTGTCACAGACACATTGGCCTGCTGGTGCAGACTTTCACAGGACACTGTATGGGTTTAACTCCAGACTTTGGGCTGAATCGTTTGACCTCCAGCCTGCAGAGACCCTCCCCACACTTCCTCATCTGACTCTGTGGCTGACCCATCATAAGCCAATCTTGTAATTTCTTATACATTCGTATATCTCATATTCCATCTGTTTTCTGCAGTAAAATACACAACCAGGGCTGGGGATTTAACTCAGCAGCATAAGCGCCTGCCTTGGAAGCACGCAGTTATGAGTTCAATTCCCGGTACAGATAAGGAAAAAAAAAAATACACAACCAAAACAATGCATGAAAGATCAAAGTCAAAACCAATGTCATAAACACACAAAAACAAAGATAAAAACACATAAGACCAATTCATTTTTTAAAAGTGTTTTGTGGATTATTTAACCGATTAAGTTTTATATTTGTCTCAGTTTCTTGGAAAAGTAAAATGCCATTAAAATGTTTGGTAATTTAGAAATATAAGCAAAATGGTATTTGGGGTAATAGTAATGTAATTTGTGCCAGCATTTCTGCCTGAAAATGACCTTTGGCTTTACATTTACTAAATTTCTTTAATTTTTGCTTTTATAACATAGCAGGACACATAAAATTTTGCTTTTAAAATTCAAATTGTAGTTAATTGATTGTCTTAGAAACATTGTCTTACAATAGTTGAATAGCTAATCAAAACTGTTACAAATTTATTATTAAAATCATTTTTAGAAAATAAATGGTAAATTTGACTTATGGAATTTAATATTTTGTGTTGATAAATCTAATTTAAAGCTTGTCAATCCCCATGAATAATTCAAGTAATATGAGCTGCCAAACAATGTAAAGTCTGCAAAGTCCTAAGAAATCATGTATCTTCCTCTTTAGAGACAGTAAACTAATTGGAACCTAGGAAAAGAGTTATCTGATTTAGAATTTTTAACTATGTCATATTTGTCAGTCACTTAATTGTCTCTACCACAATTTTACCATCTAGAAATGAAATAATTATTTACTCACTAAGTGCTTATAGGGAAGAAAGCTGAAACATATTAAACATTTAACTTATAATAACAGTAAGGCAGTTATTATCATTTCAAGAACATTAAATTTTATAGCATTATATCCAATAGGTGTTTATTTCCCATTTGTAGGTATTGTGAAGCAGAGAAAATAAATTACTTTCTTGGTAGTGATATGTGTAACTTGAATAGCATTAAATACAGTGTTTGTGTATAAATACATTCACATATTGTTAGTTACATGCAAGATTTTCTCTCTTTCAATTCAGTCAGCCTGTATTCAAGTGTAATATTTTTTTCACATAGACCCATGTTCATAATATATATTCACTTTCTTTATGGCTTACATGTGAAAATGCAGATTTCTCAGTTAGTTATATTTGGGTGAGTGTAAGAATATGAAAAAAATTCTAGAAAAAAATTAAAAAATAATATCACAAGACTTACAAGTTTAGAAATTTCAATGTGTGATATTTAAATTGGTAACAGATGGCACATATATGTTAATAAGTTTTAAATACGATGTAGTGTTACTTAAATTCCTGAGGCTATGTACCAGATCAGGGTTGATTTATAAAATATGAGGTGGCAATAGGATCTTAAAAGGTAGCGAGTGAGAAATTCAGACAATGAGAACTCAAAAGCTTTTAAATCATCTATTTAGAAACATATGAATAAAATGTAATTTACAAATTTGTATCTTAAGAGAGAGGCCACATTCAGATTTAAAAAGAATGTTCAGTAATATTGCTTGAAAATTTCATTGTACATCCAAATTCAGACTATATCTTCATGTTTTCAAGACATAGTCTTTATTATTGTTTTTAATCCATTTTTACCAGAACATACAAAAATTTAACTTATGAATGGGGTACCGTGTGATGTTTTAGTACATTTATATTGTGTAATATTTAAGACATATTAACTGATCTATCTTCATAAACATTTATTCTTTAAATATAGTGGATTTTTAAAAAGAAAACTTCAGACGTGTAAGAATACATTAGGTAAGTGAATGTTCCTCCATGGAAATATCTCCAAATTGTCCCAAATTGAATCTCTTAGAGAATAGTAAGAAAGTTTACAATGGAGTGCATTAAAGTAAGAAATTGATGTCAATAATTTCAACATAAGGTATAGGACAGTTACCTTTAACACTAACAACAACAAAATATGCTGTACACTAGAATATAATGATGTACAATATTTAGAGCAGTGTCTTAGAAAAACAAGTGTATTTTTGACCAAATAACTTAAAAACTACTGTCTAAGTGCAGTTTTGGGGTCTTCAATTTTTATAGGATATTTTTTACCTAGATACCATTAGTTTTAAAAGTTATAAGCCTTTCCATTATGCTAAAAACAATAAAATTTAAAATATTTAAATTATTTATACAATACATTACATGGTTATAAATATATTTATACTGTAGTGAACTAATCTTAATTGTAATTTGAAATAAAAAGTAGCCAATGATATCTTGTTGAGAATTATTTTCTTGAAGTTGATGGTGTTCGGATTATGTTACTGCAAAACATGGTACGTAGGTGTAGTAAACTGAAAAATGCAGGTAAAAGTGTAGGCTGAAACCGTCATGATGTTTTCATGTGGGAGCTGTCCATGCTGTGGCCATGGGAAAGGGAACTCCTATCTCTCAAGCTGGAGGAATGCACAGAGGAGACTAACAGGCTTTGCAATGTTTATTTAGTTTTCTCCTGAGTTTACTAATGAGTAGAGGGAGCTTGTCTTTGTCTCTATTTCACTTTGCACCTGCCAGAAGGAATAGCTTATTTTGCCTGCATCTGTAGACAGCCATCTTATGTTGAGGACCTGATAATATGTGGATCAGAGACAGAAATTTGGGTTGGGTCCCTTTCGTAGTTTATGTCTCACCTTTTTCTTTTGCTAGGTTGTCTTTTTCTTCTTTTTTTGAGAAGTTTAGGCTACGCAGAAGTTAGGCTACGCAGTTTAGGCTGGTCTTGAGTTCACTCTGTAGCTCAGGCTGGTCTCAAATTTGCAAGGATCCTCCTGCCTTAACCTCCTGAATGCTGAGATTACAGGCCTGCACCCCAAGCTTGGTTTGGAGCTTGTTTTTTTTTTTTTTTTTTTGTCTTTTTGAGACAGGGTCTCTCTATGCAGTTCAGGCTGGCTTTGAGCTCATTTTGTAGCTTAGGCTGGTCTTGAACTCACAACCATCCTCCTGCCTCAGCCTCCTGAGTGCTGGGATTACAGACAGGCATAAGCCACAAGCCCTGCTGGAGTTTGTCTTTTAAAGGGCTCTGGATCACAAGAATTGTCTCATTGTAATATCTTTGGAAATTCCTCTTGCATCTTTATTTAGGTCATTAAAAGGCTTATTAGTTTTAAGTCATAATAATTATTGTTTTGAGATTTGAGTAACAATTAGATTAGGTACAGCTTTGAAGATTTTAACCCTTTTATTAAATACAGATGATTTTCAACTTAAAATAGGCTTATCTCCTGATAAACCCTTGAAAGTAGAAAATACAGCTAAATCGAAAATGACAACAGTTTTTCTTTATCCATTCATCTGTTGATGGGTATATGAGACACTTTCCAGATTTAACTATTATGAGTTGTATTGCTATAAACATAAGTATGCATGTGTCATTGTAATATGATGTATTTAAGTCTTTGAGAAAGAGCCTCAGAAGAAATACAGCTGAATCAAAAGGAATCTCTATTTTTAGTTTTTCAATGAATGTTCATACTGATTTCCATAGAGGTTTCACCAAGAAAATATAATATAAATAGACAATGGACTACTACATAGCCATGAAGAACTATGCAAGTCACATGCAAGAAGATGGATGTAACTTCTGACCATAATGCTAAGTGAAATAAATCAGAAAAAGAAAGTTAAATATCACGTGATTTTTCTTCTTTTGAGAAACATAAAGACAATTTGGAGAGTGAAATAAAAAATAGATGATGATGATAGGAAACAGAGAGATAGACTTTGTAGAACTGAAAGGGGGACCAGGAATGGAGAGGAGGCAGAGGTTGGGAAGGAAAAAGGGAAGTAGAAACAACCCAGAGGCAATATATATATATATATATATATATATATATATATATATATATACTGTGCCCCCACTGTGGATGTATTTATTATGTATCACAAACATATACTTAATAAAAAAGGAAAAGAAATTTTAAAAACTTTTGATACATAAAAAACTGTACTTTAACCTATCAAGCATCATAGCCTAGCACCATAATGTACTGTGAAGTATGAGCTTTTACCCCTATGATAGTTTTATTCCTAAACCTCAGGTCAATGTCCAGCATCATGAAAGAATTGTATTTCCTAGCTCTCACCCAGAGAAAAATTTTTAAAAAATTAAATATGAATTTCATAATATTTCTATTGAATGTATGTAGCATTTGTACCATGATAAACTCAAGAAAATCATAGATGGAAACATTGTGAATCAAAGACTGTCTGTATATTCCCAAACTTTTGTTTTGTTCATCTGTCTTTATCTCAGATCCTCAGCCAAGAACCTGGAACACCAAAAACAATAGTTACTCCCCTCAACACACACATTTTAGTTACTAGGAGTCTGGATTTCACCTGGAGTCTCCTCTAGTAATATTCTGTGGCACATGAATGGACAAGTTAAAAGGTACTATTAAGACTTTTGTGACTACTAGCATGAAGGATTATATAGTATTGAACACCTTTGCATTAAAACTTAACTAAAATATAAAGAAAAATTAATTATTGGATCTTAAAGCATAAATTCATCTCTTTTAGTGAGAAAAATTATGAACTGAATTAAGATTAGTGAACATAACCCTGAAGACAAAAGATATTAGCAGTATTATAGGAGAATTTACTATTGTACCAAGATAGCTGTTTAAACCAGAGATTAAACTCAATTAAAGTCCTTAATATTAAAATAATTTTATGTTACAAAACTAAAAGATGTGTAAGATAATTTTTTAAAGTATACCTGGTTTGTTGCAGCATTCTTTGCAACCTTTCATCAGTCAATGGGTTCTTTGAGATAAAAATTTGAAGAATTTTCAGATTTTTTGTCTACATATTCACAAATACACTGAAGTGAGATTCTAATAATAGTAATGTTCCCACTATCCAAAATTAACACTGACACTTCTGTGCATATGCCTTTTATATGATTCAGGAAAGTGTAATTAACACATTAATTTATATGCAGATAACTCTCTAAATGCCAAAGACTTTTTATTCAACTCATTCCATCTGACTTTTAAATCTGAAGAGACATATGGCTGTAAATGTATATTAAACACTATAAAATGAGAACTTAAAAAATGAGAAGCATTGAAACTATCTGAAAAACTATTTAACTCTTTTGCAAATATATCCTCCACTGTCCATCATGTTCCTTGAACAGAAGAAAGCTAAAAATTAATTCATATGTTTTTATTCAATTAGAATTTTAAATACTTTGCTTAAGTATTTGGTGAATTAGTACAGATACAAGTATTCAAATACAAATTTTTTAATTTAGGAAAAACTGTGTAAATGGATATTCATAAATACAATAACAATCACTAGTCTATCGTCTTGGGATCTATTACTTATACAGGTGCTAAGTGAATAATTTGTAAGCTCAGGTGCTGCCAGTTTTACAACTGGTTACAAATGTACCTAGCACTCAATTAGACCTAGATATATGTGGCATCTGGATACTTACTTCCTAACTCTGAATAAGAAGAGATTAACTTTATCCAGAGCTACTATCTTCTAAAAAATTCAATTTCCAATTGCAAGATTTTTTAAAAATGTCATTAATTGAAATAATAAAAAATGCAACAGAAATATTCAATTTCTTAATTTTGCAGCAAAATGCATTTGTTTATTCAATTATATATAGTTAAATTCTTTTCACCATTCATTCATATACTATATTGTTGGAATCTGATAAAACCATATTTCAAAGTTTGGATTTTTGAAATTTGTTTTTCTTTTATGATATGACTTCAATTATCTGAAAGTTATAAAAAAAACTAAAACATATCAATAGTATTTGATATATGCGATAAAACATAGGCTAGCAAAGATTGCAGAATTCAGAAAAATTAGAGAATTATGTAAAATATCAAAATTGCAATATATAATCTTAAAGAGTTTTTATGAAACATTTTTTGAATACTTATTACAGGTAAGCAAAACAGAAAATGATCCAGGATGTAGGAACTGTAGTATAAGGGTGAAGATAGCAGAATCTCTAAAAATAAATAAATAAATATATAAATAAGTCTTTAGTACATTAATAGGGTTCAGTATGCTAAGGAGACACACTCAGGCTGGCAAAAAAGACTACATGGATTTAAAAGTTATTAACATCTTTCCTAGAGTCCTTTTTTTATTTAAAGAGAAAAAAAAACAGAAAAAAGGTAGAAATATTATAGAATTTCAAAAAAATAAACAGTAAGAGATGACTGCTTGATAAATTACATATTATCCTTTTAGAAAAAGTTGTTCAAGTTACAAAATTAGAGCATACAAAGTAGACATTCAAGCAGTGAGACTGCAAACAGATCTGTTCAACAATCCAACAAGAACTTAGAAGTATGGTTATCAATCCTACACAGTTAAATATTTATGCAGTTATATCTTTCATAGCACTTCCTATTTCCTCTCTTTTTTACAATAGCAATTGTGCATGTTTTTGAAATTTTATTTAAAGAGAAAAAAAGCAAAAGAAAAAAGGGTAGCAACAATACAGAACTGTAAAAGAAAAAAGAGAAAAAACACTAAGAAATCACTAGTTGATAAATTACATATTGTCATCTTGGATGTAATTGTTCAAGTTACAAAATTAAAGGATACATAGTAGACATTCAAACAGTGAGATTGCAAACAGTTCTGCTCAAAGATCCAACAAAGATTCAGCAATATGGTCATCTATTTACACACTCAAACATACATGCAGTTATATCCCTTAGAGCCCTTTCTTTTCCTCTCTTTGTTACAACAGCAATTACACATTTTGGGTTTTATTACTCTTATAGTTCTTATTACTTTTTACACTAGAGACACAATGTGATATTTATAAATATGATTCTTATTTATTTCACTACTGAGGATAGTCTCAAGTTGTCTCCATTTACCTATAAAGGCCTCGAGATGATCCTTTTTCATAGCTGAGTAATATTCCTAAAGTCCTTCTTGATGCTGTCTCCTTGTATCTACAGCTACCATCCTATAATCTCTTCTCCTAGGCTTTTGAGTTTTATAAATATTTTATAATATAAATGGACAAGTGAGGACATAACCCTCTACTTCTGTGCAAACTTAGAGTATCTGCATATGGTACTTAATTCTATTTTCCTCAGTAAGTATTTTTTCATTTTTTCTAACTGAGATTGGTGGTCTTTTATAGATGTTTTAATAATGTCTTTTATGAAAAAAAATTTTCTATTACTTTCAGTTATTCTGTACTTTTTGTTCACATAAATTCTGATTTTATAAAAACTTGATTTTATTTTATCAATCAACAGAATAATATAGTTCTAATGGTTTTAAAAATCTATTCTTAGTAACACTGATAATGTTGCATCTAATTTATATGGTTTTGAAATAATTCTGAAACTATTGATTTGTCCAGCCTATCTACTTATCTTTTATCTTTGGATTTATTTGACTGTATATGTCTATTTTACTCTTGTTCTCAAGACCAGTTTTTAATTTTGATTATTTTCACTATATCCCTCAATAATTTTTATCATTTTATTGGCTATTTCTAGTTAGTTTAATCTTATCTAAAACTATTTTTAGTTAGTTTAAACTTATCTTTAATCTTATTTTTAGTTAGTTTAATTTTAACTACATTACTTTGCAATTTGTCATATGCTAGTCAGGTTACACATTTCTAAAATAGCAATGAATTCACCAATAACTATCACATGGTCAAAATCAAGAATTTAGGAAATATTTTAATTTTATCTTCAATTAATTTATGATAGAAATATTAATTTAAAATTCCATTCACATATGTTCAATACGGTTTGTATATAGATGCTTTGCTTTTGTCATGATTTCAGTACTATAAAATTTTAAAATCCAATAGATTATCTTAAATCAATTTAAAGGTATACTGTGGTATTTCTCATTTACAGTTATTAAAATGTAATATAGTTTATGTTAAAGTGTATTTTTCATATGTTGAATATCTTGTTGCATTTGATGAAAGAAAACTGGAATTTTTTTAGCATCCATGTGGGATATAAGTACAAGACATTACAGTAGCACCTTATAAATGGTTGTATGTTCATTGAATTGCCATTAGTGTTGTGTTCAAATTAAAATGTACTCATTTTCACATTTGTGACAAAGCTTATTAGTAATATGCACATATGGTAAAAAATGAAGATGTGAATTGGACTAACTCTCCTATTTTCTTCTAAGGTAAGCTGTAATGCAGTAACGTGGACATTGCCTTAAGTATGCATTGAGGATATTTTCTCAATTTGCCATTAAAATTATTTTCCTAAATTAATGAAAGGAAACTGTTCTGCTAACTAGACTTGTAATACAGTTGCACACATGACTTGAAATCTTTTGTGAAATCCTTTAAAGTATTTCTTTTGATTTCCTATTTTCAGTTACTATGCTTCCTTCTTCAAACACCCTTCATACTGGAATTTTGCTTTTGTGTGTGTGTGTGTGCGTGTGTGTGTGTGTGTGTGCCGGGGATCGAACTCATGACCTTACTCTTGCAAGGCAGGCACTTATGCCACTGAACTAAATCCCTGTCCCTTGGTATTCTGCTTTTAAAGGCGGTATTTCAGTGTGACGTAGTGAGCTATGGTTAAGACTCCTTTCCGGTGAATATAAATACAATCAAATTCGGCTGATGAGGGGAAAAGGAAATTCTAAATCAAGGATATATGAAAAAGGGCAGTACTCCTCACACATCCAAAAAAATTTTGAAATAATTCTCTCAAAAGATAAAAACATGTCCATAAATATATCAAAATTTATAGCAATACTTCTTTCTCTTATGTATTACCTTTCTTAGAAAATGCAGTTTAATCCAGATATGGTGTCCCACGCCTATAAATCCAGCATCTGAGGCTGAGATACAAGAATCTCAAACTTGTCCCCAGTTTGGGCAATTTGGAACATTATCAAAATCATGTCTCAATATAAAAAATAAAAAATGGATTGGTACTGTGGCTCATCAATAAATCTTTGAATTCAATAATCTTCTTTACAGGAGAAAAAGAAAAATGTTAGTTTGTCTCTTCACTAAATTCTTTCTACTTTACTTATGTGAAGTTAGATGCATACATAAAAATTTCGGCTTCTACATAATTACATATGCCACTGAAGAAAGAGCTATTGGCTTTTTGAAAACATTTCAGAATGAATATACTTGATCCTGTGTATTCAATTTGTATATAATATGTAATATATCATACCACATAACACATATTCACATTACAAAATCTATATGAGGAAATTAGCACATATATTTTAATTTTATTTGGATAACAGCTAATTGGAGTAAGAAATTTATAAAAGCTTAATAATAAAAAGTGTAAAATGCATTTCATTGTAAGTATATTACATTTGACAATACAATATCAATAAGTTTTCTTCTTAGTAATATATGTACATATCCATATAAAGATATGTGTGTATTTATATACTCAACACAGGATATATTAGATATATAGATGTACAACGGATGTTCCTTGTCATATCACATATATACAAAATAATGGTAACACACACTTTATATAAAGTTCATCTGCTAATTTTTTATAGTAGACCACAAGAGTAATATTTTGGGCTGAATCATGCAACTGGCATCTTGAGCATCAAGTTAAGATGGTTATAATTGAAATATGTGTAAGTTTAGAACTAATGTCATAGAAGTTATCCTGAGGCTCTATTCTACCATAGGAACTGTTGTTTAAGGTTCACCACATCTGTACTGCCAATAAAAAAATGCAACTTAAGAAATTTGATACTACTTTAAAAATGACACTGGCTATAATCCAGTTTCCGAAAAGTAAAATGACAACGATAATTTTTTTAAATCTCTGTATAGAATGTCTTAGTTACTATATGGAATTCACAAAAAACATTTCAAAAGGGATGGGGATTTAGCTCAATGGCTTAAGATTCACCTGGCAAGCACCAGGTCATGAGTTCGATCCCCGGTACAAAAAAAAAAAAAAAAAAACAACCATTTCAATTCCAGAGAATATAGCTTTCATGAACAAGATAGGAGACCAGAACCCAAAGCAGAATTCAAGTTCTTTAGGCATTGTAATCATAGTGACACAGATGTGGATTCTGCTAAAATTCTCATTAACTCCATGATTTTGAGAAAGTTGCCTAAAAATTGAGACACACATTTACATTTATCAATCAATTGTGATAGTGCTTAATTCACAGAGACATGGTAAAGTACTGTGTTTTACATAAAAGGAACTTTAACAATATTAATTCCCATCTTCTTGCTTTGTGCTGGTGTTTTATCTCCATCCATTCTGGGGTTTGTAGTTAACATGAATCCCGACTAGATGAGTATATTTAGGCTGTTTAAACATTGTGTGTGCAATTCAATCCTGTATTCAACAACTCTATATTGCTCTCCTATTGAGTAGAATCTACCAGGAGTAGTTATTACTGTTCCATTTTTTTTCTACAAAAATGAAATTCTCTATGCACCTGAAAAACAGTTTGCTTCTGGCAAACTGCAAATGAAACACCTGCTTGCAAAATACATATGGGGAAGTTTGTAACGGCTCACATACTGGCAGCTCGTTTTGCCTGGCAATTCCTTTAGGTGTAATGAATTGGGAAAATGTGTCTTTTACAGAACCTTAATGACTTTCCATAGCACAAGTAAGTAGAAAAAATATGATGAAACTGGTAATTTTAGCACCTGTGTTTGTTTAATTCTAGCCAAAGCAACAACTGATGTGTTGATGAGAAAACTAGAAACACTGGTTGAGAGAAAATAAATGATCTGCTTCATTCCAAAAGTTTTGCAGAGTTTTGAATAATTAACAAGAAACCCCCCAAGGACACTAAATGAATTCCAAACAATGTCCCACTTTTACACATTGTCTAGTGGAAACTGTTTTTAAGAATTCCAAAACCTTTCAACAGATGTGATTCTAATGTGTAATATGTAAAAGAACACTGTGAGTTTATGTGACAAGCATTAGAAATGTGAATCCGTATATGAAACATTATTGCTGGAATAAATAATTCAGTTTCTGAGTTAGATTTAAAACACTACACATGATTCCATTAGTCTTATTAAAGATTCTTGTGAATGATTCAACAAGAACCATGGTAGTTATTTTACAAGGTGTCTTATAATCAGAAATCTGCCCAAGCTGCTTATTAGACATTTAATATTTGTGAAGTTATTGATTTTTTACAAGCTTTTGTCCCTTCATTTTTGAAAACAGTCTATGATATATGTATTTGTAGAAAAAATATAACTTTATATGAAACAATGTATATATAAAGATGCTTAATAATTGAAAACTATTTTGTAATGATTTGGAAAACCCTGATTGAAGATTTTTAAAACTTAAAAAGAAGGTTAATTTGAAATTAAATATATCAAGTATCTTGAATACAAACATCTTATGTAACAAAGTTGATAATAATAACATTTTCAGAAAATCCTTTCAATTTCAAATATTTTTACTATTATCTTTAATTAATCAAACAACTTACTATGTTCAAATTGATGTAAAGGGCACAATATTTTCATACATTTTGCTAATATTTCTCAAGGAAATGTTATTTGTGTTTGAAAAGATAACAAACATTTAAATAGCAAGACAAAATAACAAGTTTCTCAGTTATTTGAAAAATTAAACGCAGGTCACATAAAAGCAATTGATGTAGTCCATAAACACTAAGAAGAACTACTTTGAGTCAAAACTAAACTATGTTTAATTAGTAATCTCTTGTATTGGCTTCTCTTTCCTATTTATTCTAAAAATATATTATTCTGAAAATAAGAAATAGATGTTTAAAATAAAATATAAATATATTTCTGATGTTGGAATGGTTGGATGTTAATAATGACATAAACATCAATTAAATAATATGATCTCACTGGCAATGGGTAATTCGTTAACATTCTTATAATCAATCAAATATGTATGGGTTAAAGTAGTGTGACATAATAAAAGAGTGATGGTATAAAAGAGTGTATCATTTGTATAAAATTGTACATCTCCATGGCCCTATTAGCCAGTCAAATAAAGGAATTTCTGATTGTTAAAGAGTGTCCTTAAACTGCAGAACTTTAGAATTTTTATTTTTAATTATGTTTAAGAATCTAAGGTATTATTACCTTAATATTTGTATTTTATGCAGATAATTTCATTTAAAGAATATTACTCACATAGCAATATTTAGTTTTCGTAATTTACTTTTTCTTTAGTAATTATTATACCTATCTATTGTAGATATAACATCAACATCAGCAAGATACTGGTTTTGCCTGATTTTTTTTATTGTTTTAGAATTTTTATTTCAATAGGCAGACCAAGACATACATTTTAAATCCTTTTAGTTTGGTACATACAGTTCAAGTATAAAGTTTTCTGTTTTTTAACAGTTTTATTAGTACATATTTGCAATTCATGCAGTTTATGATCATCTTGAGAGTAATTATGTGTAAATACTATAGCTTGTTTCTTTTTTTTCATTCTCAGCCCCTCTCCCACTTGTTCCCATCTCATTTTTCATACTTGTTGATATTATGTTATGGTTTATAGTCTTGATATTAATTGAGGCTATTTGGTTTGTGTATGTGGCATATTTTTATTCTTCTTATTTCACCTGCCCCTCTTCCTCACCCCTTGTCCTAGTCCCTTGGTTTTCTTCCCTATGGCAAGAGATCCACCCTTTTCCCTTGCTATCCATCCTATATCATTTTCTTTGTTTGTACTTTGCCTCACCCAGAGAGATATCACTTGGTATTTTAACCTGTATGTTTATTTTATTTCACTCAACATTACATCTCCCAGGTACATCTGTTTTCCTATTAAATGTTTCAAAGTTGACATTCTTTATCAGCCAGTAATATTCCATTATATGTAGATGCCACATTTTGTTTATCCAATCATCTGTCAATGAATATAGAGGCTGCTTCTAGGACTTAACTATTATGAATTGTGCTGTTATAAATATTGGAATGCTGGTATCACTACCATAGTTGAGCTTTTTGGGAAGATACCTAGCAGGCAGATGTCTGGTTATATGGAATTTTAATTTTCAGTTCTTTGAAAAAGCTCAATTCTTATTTCTATAATGGTTGTACTAGTTTACATCCCCACCAAGAATATAAAAGGAATTTAAATTACTCCATGAGTACTATTATACTACAATGCAAAGAAAATATAAATCAATGACAGAAGAAATTTTGGAAAGGGTAAAATCTCCTGGAAATTTCACAGCATAGCCCTAAAAATTGAATGGGACACAGAAGAAATAAAACAATGAAATTAAAATTTTTTCTTGAAGTTAACACAAAGAAAACTTTGGAACACTATGAATGCAATTTTAAGAGGAAAATTCATCAAAATCAATGATAACCAGGAAAACAAAGCAAGTTCAAATAAATAACCTTATGAGAAGTCAGGAGGGAAACTATTAAAGTCAAAGTGGAAGTCAATGAAATGAAGACTAAAAATCTGTTAAAAATGAATTGAAGAATAAGTTCTTTGAAAGAATAAATAAAATAGATAAACCCTTAGCCTCAGCAAGTGAAAGTAAAGACTAACATCAATGCAATTAAAAATGGAAAAGATGAAATCACAACAGACACTTCAGAAGATAGTAACTGCTTTGAAAAATCATGTTCCAACAAATCAGCAATGTTGAAGAACTGGACAGATTCCCAGACACACAAACTACCAAAACTAACTCAAGAAGGCACAAATATATTTAAGAATCCAACAAGAAGCAATGAAATTGACATAGTATCTACCAACGAAAAAAAAGCAGGACCTGATGGATTCACTGCTGAATAATACAAAACCTTTAAGAATTATTTTTTCAGTGTTGGTGATTAAGTCGGGTCCCTTACACAAATGGCAAGGAAGTATCTTCTGCTGAGGTACAGACCACAGCCCATGCTGTTAAGCCCTGGCCAAAGGTGTTAGCTAGTTTTATTCCCCTTTTGAGAATACTAAATTTACTGTATTCTCCAGCACTAAAAATTGTCTTCTTAATTGTATCTGTCAAAACCTTGAGGAATTTTAACATCATAGTAAAGGTTTTTGTGTTAGTTTTCCATAGAAGAAATACCAATTCAGATTCAATATTGGAATTCTTCTGGAGCCTTCAGATGATCAGATAATTTGATTCCCACAGAGGATTTAAGATTTTGTCTTTCTATTGCATACTCATCTTAATTTTATACCACTGCTGATATTAATATACATTTTCCTGCTCCTGCCTAAGGGATAAAGACCTGTGTCTGGCCTCATTGATATTTATCTCTATCCAGTGCCACAGTGGCTACTATATAGTCAACTGAAATTAATTCTTAAATTTTAATTCTCAGAAGACTATAACTTCACATTAGTTCTGATAAACTTAAGTATGAATTAATGTGACAGGAAAGAACTGTATCTTATTAGAGGAATATGACACACTTTTTAAAATATATTGGTTCTTGCCCTCATTAAAGATGTTCCAATGATTAGCTTTATTGGATAAATTTCTCTTTTTAGCTATAGTCAATATAGTCAAGCAACAGAAAAGATTTTAGTTTCAATTATTTTTATAAATACTAACTCCTATATTCCCCCTCCACCAAAATATATGTATAGTTATGTAGTGGTAATAAAAATGGTTCCTAAGCTGAGTTCCAGGTCATCTCTTAGGTAAACAGAGTCATGTTTGCTTCCCTTTTAGGGTCAAACTCCTTCACTGGAAATATGCAAGCAAAACAGACTTCACAGGAAAAAGAGCAGTAGAAAATTTTTTAAAAGGTTGAAGAAGCAGGATGAATCCACAAACGTTCATAGATTAACAAAAAAACATTTGTACATGCACACACACACACACAAGCCCACGCCCCCCCCCACATATATACACGTGCACAAGCTGGGAAGGAGTAGTGGAGGCAGAACCAAAAAGAGACCATAGAACCCGGGTTCTGTAACAATATTGAGTCCAAAAGAACAAAATACGTGACATTTAATGTATGACTTACACAAAGAAGCAGGAAGATGCGAAGTACAATCAAAACAAAATATAGTCAATTGAGATAAACATGATGACTAAAATAGCTTAATGTTTAATTAGCACTAAGGACTACAGAAATTTAAGCATGAAAACAAATTAGCTGGAGAAGAGGCATAAACATTTAGGAAAATATGTGACTTTTGAAGGAGACCATTTTACTACTGTACAATGAACGAAAACAAGAAATTCACAAAATATACTCAGAAATAAATTAGGAACTGTAGTAAATAGAAAACTTGATAGTAACCTATAAAAGTCATCTACTACATATCACAAAAAAATGAACATGGACATTTAATAAATAAGGTTTCAGTCACCTTAAAAGGAAATGACAAATTGTCCAACATGAAGTTTAAATTACTTGGAGAGCAAAAAATGAAGAAAAATTTATTTGATGATATGATAGATGAAAATTTCTAAATTACAGCAAAAATAAGTCATCTTTCCAATATGGCCAGCTCAGTGAAACAAAAAGCAGAATACCTGCCAAGAAAATCTTAAAGGCATCAGAAGTAAGTCTCTGATAACCCATAGAATCTTTACAAAACCAGAGGGGAAAAATTACTTTAGAAATACATTTCATTTTGAGAAAAAGAACTGTTAAACTAAATGTGAAGAGTAGAACCATTTCAGGAGACTGTTTGCAAGTGATAGTAAATTCTGGAGTATGATGAAGGATTTATAAATGACTGGAAAAGCCAATTAGCTGACAGAATATCAGATGCATTAACAGTGATGGGAGAAATTTTGTGCCATTACTAAAGAAAGGTCATTTGAAGATTTAATCACTACTGAATCTTATTTTCTTAAAATCTTAGAGTATTAGAGATCTATGCCAGGGAGATGTATTTATGATCAAAATATTTTAAGCCAGACTGGACATCACACAGTGATCTTTATTATTATTATTATTAGTAGTAGTAGTATAAATATCAGACATTTATGTGTATAAATATCAGACATAAGAAGGAAATTTGTTCCCTCAAGGATCAACTTCTTGGGATTCAAGGAATAAGGAGTAACAATATGACATTATCTCCATTGGGTGGAAAATGACTAGTATTACACAGTCTTTCCTAAATGTGCATGAAAGTAAAAACTTGTGCTATCTCCGATTCGGTTATATAAGACTGCTTGGAGAGCTGTTATGTTTGCATCTGTTTGGCCATATCACCATCCAATTAGAAGAAAAGATATGATTCTGACTCCTTCTCAACCAATGAAAATTTTGGAATAGGTGGTGTAAGAAATAAGCATTCAAATATGCCCAAACATAAGGTAGAATCTATATTACTTTTTAAAAAATTGCTGTAAAATAATTTGTACATACAATATATTTAAAAGAAAAATGTATATTTTGTATGTATATAAATATATGGACTTTTTACTTATATGTGTTGTCACACATTATATTGAAATGCCTAATTTCCTAAATTAACCATCAAGTAAAAATCAACTTTCATCCCAACTATAATGAAAATATATTTTTAAAGTTATTTTAGCCATCAATTAATTTTACACATATGAATATCACTTTATGCTAAATAGAAAAATATTGATCAGGAGAAGGATTTAGAAAAATTATACATAAATCTATTAACATACACAAATATGGTTAAATGACCCTTGATGATAGAAAAGATAAAATAATTAAGTGAAACAAAGAATCTTAAAAGACTTTGGAAGAGTAACATAATTTACAATATTCCTTTTCTACTGGCTGCCTCAAAACCTATAAATCACTGCAACATTTATTGGCTTATTTGTTTGTATAGAACCTTGTAAGTGCTAATTTAAGTGAATTTATTTTAAGATAAATTATGGAAAGAGAAATATTTGACAAGGAAACACTGATCAAGATCAGAGGGTGGACTGAGAAAGAATGTTAACAGTTGTGCAGTGATTTAATCCCTTGCACTTGGAATTCCAGCGTCTTTATTGAACTAGACTGGAACACTCTGTAAATAAGCTAACAGCATTTACTCATGGAAGTACACCAGAAAATTCTTATAAATAAATATATCTTAGCCATCAATAACTTGCCTGTCTGGCTCACTGTAAATAAACCTAGAACTTAGGGATTTATAGACCGTGATGAGTAGAGAAATATAAATCAAGCAAATGGAGTAGAAAATAGTAAAAATCAGTTATACCTAATAAACCTTTATGTACACATGGTTAGGGGTTCATTTTTCAATCATCCTAGAATGGAAAAAAAACCACTGAAAAAGTTGTTCATGATGGATTTGGCCACTGTGTTAAAAAAAAATGCTAAAGTGTGCTCTGTCACAGTGAATAGTTGCTAAAGTTTGAGGTTGAAGTTTATTTATGATTTATGTGAATCTTCTTTTTAACAATTTAATCATTTTACAGTACTGCAATAATGTTTTTTTATATTACAACTAGCAATAGTCAATGTAAATTACATAAGACTAGAATAATAGAAAACGTATATGATCATATTAACAGATACAGGGAAAACACAACACACTTTGGTATATATTTTTTATAAAAATGAGTATTTTTATATAAGATAATTTAATTGAATAATATTGTAGTTTTAGAAACTTTACACAATATAACATTTATTGGTGATTTTTCCATTAGAGCAAGATGTTTGACCTACTCATTGACACTCAAAAATTTTATAAGAGATTATACCTACTGACTATAATAAGACAAACTATAACAAATTTTTTTTTTGTAGTGGGGATCAAACGAATGACCTCATGCTTGCCAGGCAGGCATTTAAACCATTGAGCTAAATCCCTGGCCATTTTTTTAAAAAAAAATTTTTATTTTTTTTATCGGTTACCAGGGATCAAACTCACTACCACGTGCTTGCAAGGCAGGTGCTTATGCCACTGAGCTAAATCCCCAGCCCTCTAGAACAAAAATTTAAAAAAATGATTGTACTGGTAAATCCAAATCAATCTATATCAAAATTAATGAGAAAAATTAACAGTATCATAGGGTAAAGGATATCATATAATAATGATTGGCTATATACAGCTAATAAAGTTGATCAACAAATAAGGAAAAATAAGAAGATAATACAATTATATAGTTAACACTGAAGCATTAAATAGAAAACATATAACATCTATATTGATAATTTTAAACATTTAAAAATGATTAAAATATGTAACATTATTCAAAGAATTAAAATTTCAATTTGAAAAAGCCCATTTTTACCAAATTAGTGCACAGATGTAATACAATCATATTCTAAAATCAATAACCCTCAGTCATACCTAGTGTACAGATCTATGTATCACATGATTTGTTTTACAGTACAACATTTTTCATGGAAAAGTTTCATATTGTATTTTATCAAGTTGTCAGAGAAATCTTGAACATTCTATTTATAGTTTAACTCCAAAATAACTGTAAACATTTTCCTTTTAACTACTCTGAACACTAGACGGTTAATAATCCGAATGTTACTACAGCATCTTACATTCTTTAGATGTCAATTCTTAGCACCGTTTGATGTTGATTGAATTGAAAATTTGTACTCAATCTAGAGCAGCCCAGAATATTAAAAGAAAAGAAGCAACTAGATAAGAAAAAGTTTAATGTGGGCATGGAGGGAGTCACCGCAAAGAAGGCTGTAATGGCTCTCTGCAGACAAAGGGCGGGTTCTGCCTTAAACAGACTCTGATGGGGGAAGGGCTCTGGGTACTGTTGTAAGCTAATTTATTTGGTGAGAGTGCAGGGGATTGGGTAAATCTTTCCATGTATGAGTTTTGGCAAAGACTTTAGGGAGGAAGAAGCCATAGGGGCTTCTGGGTAGAAGGAGCTAAGCACCATGGTGATTCAGCACTGCAGTGCTGCCACGCTGACTGGGCAAATCCCGGGCAGGGCCCTATCAGATGCCTTTGTTCTGTTTCACAAACTTCATCACTCTCACTTTTCTCAGACAAAACATCACTTGTTTCAGGAACTTAATTTTTCTCAAGTTCAATCTTCCCTCAAAGTTCTGAGTACCATTTTGCAATAATTCCAAAGGGTTGTATAGTATTGTGCGCTTTTAAAAAACACGTAACGGGTGGGGTTTTATATAGAGAGAAAATCATCTTGCTTTCCTTACCTAACTTACTAAAGTGAAAGTAAATACGGAGTAAAGATAACTTTTCAAGGTTTTTACAGATTTTTTGTATCCAAAAGCATATTTCTGTATTTACATGATAGTCTTTTGTTTGCTAGCTCACAGCCTATTATCATTTACTCAAAGTTAGATTGCAACTGTGCTAAAAATGCTTATTTTTATTATTAAATCTTCAAAATAACTTTCCTGTATTATTGCATTTCATAGGGTACACCAATAACAATGAAAACTAAAAGCAAACAGTGATTACAATTGAATAGATATGTGTTTGTCATTCCCGTAAACACCAACATGATTCAGAGTGGAAGTAAAAGAGGTCTGAATAAAGTAAACATTCACTTGGCTTTTCTGGAAGGATAATCTCAGGGCAGCTGCTATTTATGTTTTCTAATGTGCAGATTTCAGGTTTAACCCAGCCTGTGATATTTAGCTGTAGTAGGAAAATGAACATGAAACGTTACATGTAGAATTTTTGATTTTTAACATTCAGGTTTTTTTCTTGTTTTTCTTTTTTCTGTTTGTTTGTTTTTGTTTTGTTTTGGTATGGGGGATTGAATTCAAGACCCTGCACTTGCCAGGCAAGGGCTTGCGCCACTGAGCTAAATCCCCAGACCCTGTATGATTCAGTTTATACATGTTGCACATCACTTTGGTTTTGGATACACCTCAGTTCAAGACAATATATAGCTGGCCCACAAATGTAGTGTATTAGTTTTGCAAGAAGTCTGGCTGATAAATAACTGGTAGTCTCGGTCTCAAATGTAGTATTCTTTTAGTAACTGTGTAAATAGAGGCTTACCTACTATTGAAAAAAAAATAAGCATATATGCATTTCAAAGTTGAGACTGGATGACATTTTTGAGGTCCATGAAGTGTTTCTGAATAAATTAATTTATAAAAGACATGCAATATGCTTGATGCTGGGATCAGCATTAAGGAGTCATGATGAAAATCAAATATACTTTCAGCATCATCTTTTAAAATTTTAATTGAATATGCTATCTAGACATCTCCCCAGTCATTTCAGAATTTTAATAAAAGGTATTTTCTCTATGGAGAAAATGACTCACTAAACAGTCATTACTAACAATTATTCACTTATTTCTTTACACATTAAGATCACATTGTGGAGTTGCCTTACTTGTTTATAACATACTTTCAAATCATCAGCATGAAATGATTCATCCATCAATGATTCACCTATTTGGATATATTTAAACTTTGAGAAAAAGTAGCAGTTCCTAGATGATCTTCAAATTGCTACTAAGCCAAGTGATGCTTACTGAGAGATTCACACTGTCAATGAAAAATAACTATGTGTGTCTTTTAGAAATCCGTCAAATTCTTCAGTGTCATGACAAAGTGCACATTTGTGTAATAACAAAATTTGTAAATTGATCATCTCTACAGTGACTACTACAGCAATTAAAACATTAATCTTGCTTTTATGTAGGTAAAAATTTTACTTGAGTTTTTTTAAATTGACAAAACTTTACGTAGTTAGATGGGATTATGTGATAGTTCAATAAATATATACATTATGAAACACTCAAATCAGAAGTAAGTATATCTAGCTCTTCACACACAATTTCTTTATTGTAAAAACATTCAACATCCTTTCTTTTAACTCTAGCAAAACAATATATATTTATTTTTAAATCAATTGTTTATGATTAGCAATTAAGATACTACAAGTAGAAAAGCTTCATCTAAATAAATAAATAGATAGATAAAAAGAACTCATTATTAGCAGATTGTATAGTATTAAAAATTGTCTCTTTTACTTGACAATTATTGATGTAATTATTTGTAATGTAAATACATTTTGGAAATAAATAATGGTATAGTCTAGGAAATGCACATAGACACAGTTTCACATGAACTTGCACATGTGCTAGTTAATGTTAATTTCTAATTGCCTCTTGAAAGAAATTTTCTATTTAATATTATTTTGCATATAGACATATACATGCATACATGTGCATATGTATGCCAAATCTACACATGCATATAAACATTTATATATATATATATATATGCCAATATACATATATACATATGTATGTACATATACTCATATATATTTGTGCCTATATTTAAATATGTATATATATAAATGTTTAAACTTAGTGGTTTAAAAGTGTTTGCCTTATTGTTCCATGACATTGAAAAAATTGGCATTTTATATACTTCTATAACTTTGCCATCTCACTGTAATATACAGTAATACAATGGAACTGAATTCCAGTGCCTGGTAAAGTAGCAATGGTAGTTTCATTGATTTATATGATGTATTAGAAACAAACTGCGAATGGAGCTATTGGCACCTTATGAAGGATTCATTGTTAAGGCTAAGGGTGTAGCTCAGTGCAGAGAGTGCTTGCCTGGCATGTGCAGGAACCTCAGGTAGATTCCCAGTGCAGCAAATAAATATATAAAAAAAAAACCCTCACTACTAATACAATTTGTCTTCCCTTTTTAGGAAATCTTGCACAAACATTTATTATTAACAGAGTTAGAAAATGTTTTCGTGAAATTATTTTGAGAATATCTTTTTTTCCATTGTACTAAGTGCTGTAGAAAAGAATGTTTCGTATGCGTTAGAGAAAGGCACATGAGGCAACACCAGGAGATCGAGGTTATGCAAAAGATCAGATTTGATTCACCTTCATAAAAACAGGCTGGAGTCTAGTACATAGAGTTTTGGGGGTCACAGTTTCAAAGATCCAGATGAAGTGTTTGAAGTTGAAATTGCAGAGACAATCAGCATAGGTGTGTAGATAGAACTGGGTCCAGGACAACTTCAAATCCAATCCTAAACTCCTTTATTGCCCTTGCTTCTTGTTTATGAGGGACAACCTATTGTCAGTAGCACTGACCCTCTCAGGTCACTCTCAGGTCAGGCCTGACAATGTGAATAGTAATAGGTTATTCTACTACTCAGGAATATTCAGCAAGTAATTTCTGACAGTTATACTGAAGCAATAAGTTACACTTTCCTTTCTTGAAAGAGAAGACATATAAACTCTTTGGAAATGCTTTACATAAATATTTCTTCTTTCTTCTCCACTTAGTTTTTAATTAAGGCTATTTATTTAAATATAAACCCAGGATTATTTTATTACTTATTTTGGTGCTCAAGTTTTAGCCATAAGGAATATTTTCAGGTGACTCGTTTATACTTTTGGCTTAACTCTATTGTTTTATTTATGTCATTATTTTTGTATCAGTAATTCATGCAGGATTTGTATGTTTCTGCCAGCAGTCTCATAATTGTACTGATCACTTTTATTAGAGTATAGTAGCAGTCATCAAGCTTTAGAAAGTCTGGTTTGTGGTTGTGGCAGAACATTGTTCTGTACGTTATGCACTGAGACAGCAAAAAATAGAATGTGATTATCACTATGGATACACATACTTTCAAGTGTATGCAGTTATATTTTTATTAAATTAACATTGAGTCCATGCTGATGTATCCAATGCTTATCCACTATCCTGTAGAGATTTGAGGGGTAGTATGCCTCTTGTTAATCTTATTTCAATACTGAAAACTATAGCTCTGCCACCCATTTATATAATCACTTAATTTCAAAACACAAGGAGAGCATTATTAGAATTCTTAACAGGTAACCCTGTGGGAATCAACTTTATCAAGCAGAATATTGTACTTGTATACAAATTAGTTTACCTCTAGATACACAGACTTTTACTTCTATGCTAAGACATTGAGCAAGATATTTAGGTCGTCATCCACTTCCTTAAATGAGGTTGTTTCAGACATTTATAATGAACTTACTGTCTTCTCAAATCCTGGAAAAAATATATAAATATTACACTTTAAGATTTTTTCTGTGAAATTTCACTCATGTGGATAAATTCACAAATGCAATATTGTAGAAACAGATTTACTTTTTAATCATTCAACTTTCTTCAAGATTGAATATTTGATGATTACTAACCATTTTATCATCATTTTAGTATTTCTTACTATATATAAGTTATTTATTTAAAAACAAAATGCTTCTATGATATTCCCTTCTTATAGGAGATCTATATCATTAGGTCAATTTAATATATATCATTAAAACAATTTTGAAGTCATGTATATAGGTGCACTTTAGCTGTGATCAAAACTGGCCAACTTGATAGGAATGGATTCAGAAATACAAAATATTCATGTCAAAGTAGTTTAGTGATATATTAGAGACAAAAATGAATTATCACTTCTAATATAATCAATAAATTTTTGAAATTTATGTACACACAAATGTAATCAGATGTTGTCATAAATATTTATGTCATAAAACAAAATGCATTATATTAAGGAAGTAAGAAATATGGAAGGTTATTGTGTTTTCTCTATGAAATAAAGCAATTCTTTATTTACTAAAAATACATTGTCATTCAAGGAAGACAAAGTAAAAAAATATTCTGTCAAAATAAATACAGTGCTCATGGTTACAAAGTATGACATATTTATATCAGCTTCATAATGTAGATGACTAACATTATTAAAATAATTACATATTAAAATATATGATTATAGTAACCTTGATTACATTTCACCTACATTAGCCACTTTCTGAGAGTCGTGGTTTACATTAAATATGTTGTATATACTAACTTCTAAAAGTTAACTAACAGTAACAGATAACAAGAAGAATGTAGGTGGACATATTTTCAATATTAAAAAGAAATCTTTGTATCAAAAATACTACTTCTCTAAGTCGCTCATCTTACATTTCCAGTTAACTTTAGCATATTTATTATTTGGCCACCAGAAAAATTTTTTCCCATTTACATGTGACATTTTTAATTTTGTATATAAATATAGTTAATGGCAGTTTTAAACTTTCCAGTGTTACCTGGTAAGTTTAGTGATTATTAATACTTATGCATTTTATTGCCATTTTCTTTTTCTTTTTTAATTAGTACATTTTAATTATGAATATCAACTTTAATTATGAATATCAACTTAATTCAAAGATTTTAACTGTTAATCTTCTTTAAGTAAATTATTTTACATATAGCAATATTTACATTTTACACCAGTCTCTAAAATCACTATTTTCAAAGAAACAATATTATGGGAGTTACAAACTTAGGTACTTTTAAAGACAACTTAATGATTTTCTACTAATATTCTAACCTGTTTTGAATGTTTATTAAGGTTTGAATGACCCTTTACCTCCTATTGTAATTTAATAATGAGCCATGGTGTTAAAGTACACATCAGAGGACAGAGGAGGAGCCATGATATTAAAGTACAAATTACACCATGTGGATTACTGCTTCTCAGATGACTCATTGCTGCATATTATAAAAAGAAACAAATCAATTAACGTTTCTTAAAAATTCATACTTTGAAATTCCTTGACAAATGCATTTAAGCAAAAGAAATTAAGAAATGCTGTAACTGTGTGAAGTGGTGGATTTGTTCAACAGCCTGTTTTTATTAGTGATTTCACAATGCATATGTATCATAAAATGTAATTTTGTATTAACTTAAATATACACAATTTTGTCAACTATATTCAGTAAAAAGAGATTTAAAAAAAATACTTAATCAAGGAGCTTAATTCCAGGTAGACACAGAATTGCACTAACACTAAAAAAATGAAAAAGAAAAAAGTCCTTGTTACTAAGCCAAATAGATAATGGCATCATTTAAATTCAAAGATTGTACACAGTAGAAGAATGACATTAGAAGAATTTAAATTCAAAGGTTGTACAAGTTAGAAGAATGAAAAGATGGCTTCAAATAGTTGTCTTTAACTTAAGAAATATTTAAAACTCCACTCATTTCAATCACGTAAAGGCCATAGCTAAGAACATGTGTATGACCAATCTTGTTATAGTTATATTGAGTACTGTGACATTGATAAGATCCTGTGCCTATCATTATAAATAGGTCTAAGAAAAATGGGAAAAACTAGTGCATTAAAAGTTCCATTTATATATTTAGTATGGTCCTCTTTTCAGCATATTTATATAGAGTGCCTCACATTGGAGATTATACTCCAATGTATTTATTTAATATTATTTATTTTCATGCAGTTTAAAAAATATCAGCTAGAATTTTAAGGAGGGTGAAATTCTTAATTATTAATATAAGGCAGCCCCACTCTAACATCCCATGCCCCCTACTCCCAGGCACATTTTGCTGCCTGGATTATTGCTATTCTGTTATCTAGTAAGACAAATCTGCAGTCAGCTTGTTTTGCTTGTTCTTCCTTCAGGGATCATTTGAAAGGTTAAACTAATGAGAGACAAAATGAGATAGAAAGACAAAACAGCAAGAGACAGTGTTAATCCTTCCTTCCTTCCTCAGTTCTGTGTCATGTTTCTCACTGTGTTTTTAACACTTACTGAGATCCAATAAAAATTTTACCACCTTTCTTTCTTTAGCAGAAGGGCTGTGATAGTTACCTGTTGTAGCAGTTTTCCAATCCTATTTCCATCCCTAGTTTTTAACTCCTAATCATGCTAAGGTTTTTGTAAAAAAATAAGCAATGAATTCACACAACTAGAAACATTTGGAGTGAATAGCAATTCCAAACAAAACTCAGGCTCAAATATTAAAAAATAATCACTTTGTACCCTTTAGTTAATTTTCTGTATGTAGATATAGATAGATGACAGATAGTTAGGTAATACAGACAGATAATATATCTACATCTATTACTGTATATTGGTGAATCCACACATCCTACATTTTTAATTCACTCATTTTCTCTGAGTATTCTACAGTGCTTATGAGACCTTATTTCAGAATGTGAAGGCATAAATTAAGATCTATTTTCTGTGACTTATGACAGTTTTCATAGTTGTTAGTGCTGTGGTCACTGATGTTATCACTGTTACTACCATCTTTCTAGAGTTGGTGGTTTGTTTGTGTTTGTTCCGTTTTCTAAATGTGGGAGTTGACCACTATAAATTTCCCTCTGAAGACTTCTTTCATTGTGTCTCACAGGTTCTGGTAATTTGTACCTGCATTTTCATTTGATTGTAGATATTGTTTAATTGCTTCTTTCATTTCTTCTGTGACCCATTGGTTGTTAAGGAGAGTGTTATTTAATTCCATGTTTTTGTGGGGTTGTTCTAGGTTTTTTGTCATTAATTTGCAATTCTATTGAGCTATGGTCAGATAAAATTTATGGGATTACTTCAGTTTCTTTGAATTTAGTTAAGCATGTTCTGTGGGCTAGTAAATGATCTATTTTAGAGAATGACCCATATACAGCTGAGAATGTGTATTCTGATATTGTCAGATGGAACACCTGATATACATCTACAAGGTCCATTTGTTCACAAGTTTGATTCAGTTATGTTATTTCTTTTTTTGTTTGGTTGATCTGTCTCTTTGTGAAAATGAGGTGTTAAAGTTATAGCTGTATTATTGCTTCTCTGATTTGTCATATCTATTAAGATTTGTCTTACATAATTGAATGCTCCCATATTTGGAGCATATATATTTATGATTGTAATTTCTTCCTCTCCAAGTTTTCCCCTAACAAGTATAAATCTTCTGGAAGGCAAAGTAGGTAGAAATCTTGATGATATAGTGGTAGGAGGAGAATTCATGAACAAAAATCAAACTGCATGGGAAATACTTCCCAAAATCAACAACTGGGATTTTATTACTAAAAAGTTTTTACATGTCAAATGAAATCTGTAATAGAGTGAAAAGAAAACCCACAAGTTGGGAAAATATCTTGACCATCCTTCCCTCAGACAAAGAAATTCTATCTGGAACATATAAAGGTTTTTTTTTAAATCAGGTCCTCCAAATTCAAGGTCCCTATCCATAAATGGATATGAATACAAAAAGATGAATACACACTTCTTAGATGAAGAAATACAAGTGGCAAATAAATATATAACAGAATGTTCAACATTAATGGTCATTTGAGAAATGAAAATTAAAAGTACACTAAGATCCCATCTCACTCCAGAAAGAATTGCCAAATCAATATATCAACCAATAACAAATGCTAGAGGGGCTATGGAGAAAAAGGAACTTTTCTCCATTGTTGGTGGGAATGTAGACTGGTGCAACCACTGTGGAAATCAATGTGGAGATTCCCCAAGAAGCTGGGGTTAAAGATTCCATTTGACCCAGCTATCCTATTTCTGGGTATTTTCCCAGAAGAATTGAAAACATCATACCACAGTGATATATGTGCACCCATGTTTATAATAGCCAAATCTTGGAAACATTTCAAGGGCCTATCAATCGAGGAATGGAGAAAAAGATGTTGTATTTTAGTACAATACAGTACTACTTAACTATAAAGAAAGATTGCATTGAGACTTGTCCACTTATTTAGTGGACGTGATTTGAGACCAAACTTATAACTGAAATAAATCAAACTCACATGTGTAAATACCATATTGTCCCCTATTGTAAAAAATTAAGAGTATTTGTGATCCAAAATCTACAATAAATACTGTGTAAGGTAAGAAACTGCTTAAAGATACAAAGTAACTGAGACAGGGGAAGGGAGGAAAAAAAAAGGAAAAGGAAAAGGACATAAATTTATGTATGTATACATAAGATAGGTAAAATGACTGTAGCACTAATTTTATATGTTCTTGGAAAAGAATAGTTAATGCATGATTAGATTAAGTTTACATGTCTATATCTGGAAATCTAAGCAATCCTTTTAAAGGTAATATTGTAATATAAATATTACATGTATATATTACAACCATTGTTAAATTCCTATCATCTTGTTTTGTAAACTTGTACTGTTACTGTTTTGGGTTTGTTGTTATTGTTTGTCTATTTTGCTTTTTGTTTTTCTTTTTTGAGTCTTTTTCCTCTTACATAAAAAGATTAGAGTTGGTGAGATGCTTAAAATCGATAAATTTACACAACTATCAAAATTTCATATAAATTTCCATTTTAAATGGCCCAGAAAGTGCTAGCACTTTTTATTCTTTTAAATTTTGACTTATTTACTGAGGAAGTATCTCATTCTATGTGGTGCCTAATGAAAATTCAAGGTATGGTTGAAATATACAGTGACTGTGTAAATAAATATATAAATAATAAATAATAATTAATAAATAAATATACAGTGTGTAAATAAAAGTTATTTTGATAAAAAACATACTGATATTAATTCACCTGAAAATACTTTTTACTCAAAACATTTTTATGATTATTCTTGCCATTCTGAGGCAAGTCTTCCTTAAATCTGTGGAAGCTCTCTTTCATTAGGAGGTTTACAAGCTGTGATTAAAAAAAATATACTGAACCTTGCTCTACAGAGAAACATGGGCTTTTATAAACTTCATGGTGTGTTCCTACCAGTGTGGGTGAGCTTGTATCCCTGTAATATGATGTCCTTAATTCTTTCATGAAGATATGTAGGAGGGGAATAGCTGGGTAATCATTTTGTACTGCAAATATGTACTGATAAAAAATGAAAAGAAAAAGACAAGGAACAGTGTGTTCTCATCCAATTTATTCACTGGCTGTGGTATCATATGGACTGTAGGTCTTCCCTATATTCAAAATGAGAGAGGATAAAGCAGAACAAAAAGGGATGAAAAAGGAAGTAAGAGATGTTATGTGCAGGTATCAACATCACACATTAAATGCAAACATTATGTACTGAAAGCATTTACTAAGAAAAAAATGATTGTGAAAGGAAGATTAACCTATCTGGGCATTGAGGCAGACATCACAGTGTAATTAAAGACATTCATGGATGAGAACTTCCAGAGCAGCTTCTGAAAACGGCATGAAGGTTGGCATAAGTGAGTTTGAAGTAAAAGGGAAAATTGTGAAGGTGGCTAATGGCAATGTGTCTTTCACTGTAATACATTTTAAACATTTAAATCTGCATCATATTTCTTGATGCTGTTTAATATATGCTCTCAATTTAAAATGAATTAAACTTCTTTGAGCTTAAATTGCTAATATTTGTTTTGGGTAAATTTTAATGGAATTAATTATGATTTTGTAATTTTTCAATGAAATAGAAAAGCAAATTAATTTTTATTTAATTGTATATTTGTGATAATTTCTAGTTTTTCATTTTCTAGTCAACTTTACTTAGCAGCAGGCTGAATTCCTTTACAATGCATGTTCCTATAAATACTGATAATAAACACAAATTCCATTTATAATTTCAGCCAGCTCTATTCATTTTCCATAATGGTGATATTTCTAAGTAATGGATTTCTTCGGCATGTACTACACTAGGTTTAAATGTTCACCAGTGTTGAAATATATTTAAAAATATCAGATAATAATTTTAATGGAAAGGTAAAATTTCATATTTTCAACCCCACAATCTAATTTTTTTTTCAGTAAGGTTCTGATAAATAAGTGCAAAATGTTAGTTGCTAAGGAGACTACCCTCTATGAAACTACATATACAGCATAAACTTGGGGAACAGATACTAACATGATCCTGGAATCTTTAAATTCCTTTGAGTTTGTTGATATTGACGTGTTTAGCAAAAACCTTTCTCAACAATTTTTATCTTCGTTAATAAAAATGTAATGAACATGAAAGTTGGGGAATTTCATGCGCAAGTGCTTTACAATTAAGGAATTTAGTTAAAACAAAGTAAGGCGTAAGTAGTTCTAGCAGAATAAAAATGACAATATTGTTTTAAATTTTGCTTGTACTAGACAAGTTTCTGGAAATTAATACTTTCATTTATTCATGAAGCATTTGTGTTCAGATTTTTACTTGTAGATAAATAATAATTAATAATCAAGTTTAGACTCATTAAATAGAGCATCTTAGACGTAGCCCTTTTTTTTTTCTATTTTTTTTTCTGAACTAAAGATTAAACTAACAACTCAGTGCCTCATGTGATAGGTAAGTGCCCTACCACTGAGCTAAATTTTAAGCCCTATTTTGTTAGTCATTGAATTTGAGATATTGTCTCAGTTAATAGAGAAGGCTGGCCTGGAATTTGGAACTCTCCTAACTCCAGCTCCTGAAAAGCTGGGATCTTAAGCCTGTGCCACCATATTGAGCCATTCTTTTTATTATACATATAGTGTTTTATGGCAGTTAAGATAGAGTAACATTCATAAATCAGATAGAAATCCAAGAAGATTAATACCAAAATTGTGCAGAGCCCAAAATTTTTTTATATTGTGGTAGATACCTAAAATAAATTAGTATTTATTTTAAAAATACATGTGAGACATATGCCTATAAAATATGTTACATTGCAAAAAAAATAATGTAACTAAAGATATGTGATTCCTTAGTATCCTATAAAATTAACAGTAATAAAGGTAGTTTAAAGATATGTGTATTATGGACTATGAACTAGGCTGTTCTTTGTGTTTTAAATATAATATATTGTTTACCATCACAAAATTCCATAGAGTAAATCCCATCACTGCCAACACTTAAAAATGAAAGCAGAATTCATGTAGTTTAATATATCAACATATCTAGGGTTGGAAGTGAGCACATAAACCATGCATTCCAACATGGCACTCCAAAGTAAATAAACATGCCATTACAATTCCACACATATGCATTAAAATAATGTCCTACATATAAAGCATGAATTATTTATAATATAATTCTATATTATATAATTATAATTTTATATATAATCTTGAAAATAGAAACATAGCATTTATTTATTATTAAATACTGAAAATGTGCCTGACAGAGTGGTAAACTCTAGTAATGTAATCATGGAAAAAGGATGATATGGTTTGTATGCTTCTTACGATGTGTTAAAGAACAATTCGGAGATACATAGCCATGATATAATGATAGCCTTTAACATCAGAAACTAAGTAAGTAATAGACTAGTTTCTGAGTATGATATTTTCAAACATACAGCAAAGCAGCTAACCTAGAAAGAAAACAACTTATTTTTAACATTATATATTTTCATATCAACATATTTATGTGTTCCTGAAACCAAAAATAATAATGTATCTAAGATGTTTATATTACAGTCTCCTAAACTGAATATGTCAAACTACTTGGAAAAAAGAACTTTGTGGACATTATTAAACATCTTGATTTGGGAAGATCTGTGTAGTCACAGTGTAATAACACTGTCATTAGGAAAGAAAGGAGGCAGAAATTCAGATTCAGAGAATGAGATTTGATAGCATAGGCAAAGCTTGGAGTGATGTGGCCATGAGCCAGAGAATGCAAGCAGCTTGTCCAAAAGAGATAAAACTCCATATATATATATATATATATATATATATATATATATATATTTTTTTTTTTTTTTTTAATTTGATTTTTTCTGTCTTTCCTTCCCTGCCCTTCTCTCTCATATAGCAAAGGATGTAGTAAATGAGGGAAGAAAACAGACAGAATAATTTGTTTATCTACTCATCTGTTGATGGACCCTGAAATTATTTTGATAAATTAGATTTCACACAAAAATGTCAGTGCAACACTATTTCGATTTCCTTTGAATATTTATCCAGGAATATGATTAATGTATCAGATAGTATTTTCATTTCTAATTGTTCAGAAACTGCCATATTGTTTTATATTAATTGAATTAATTTACATTTCCATATAAAAGTGCATAAGAGTTCTTTTTATTTACATCCTCTGCAATAGTTATTAAATTTTATCTTTTTGACAACAACCATCATAACAGTTGTGAGGTGACATCTATTTTTGGTTTTGATTTTCATTTTCTTAATGCATGCAGTGAAGATTCTAACATTAGTTATAACATGGGTAAATCCAGAGGATCTTAGGCTAACTGAAATTAACCAGAAATTGAAAAAAAGGTATTAAATGATCTCACATAGGTGAAATTTTTAAAAAGTTGAATGCATAGAAACAAAGTAGAACAATGCCTATCAAGGGTGACTTTGTGGGAAGTGAAAACTATTAATCAAAGGCCACAAAGTTGCAATTATGTGGAATGAATAAATTCAGCAATATAATGTATAACATGGTGACTATGGTTAATAGTATTGAATTATATACCGAAAATTTGTCAAGGGAATAGATTTCAGGAGGTCTTTGCACTAAACTCAAACACACACACACACACACACACACACAGAAACCATATGAGAAATTATATATGTTTGCTTTTTTGTAATAACATATTGCAACATGTGCATAACACATTTGGTAAAAAGATTATCTTTCCTTCAACTTATACTTTTGGCACTTGTCAAAAATCATATAGATGAATGTATCTGGGTTTTCATCTCCATTTTTTACACTGGTCCAGTGATCATCAACATGTCTGTTTTTGCACCAAAACCTTGTTATTTTTATTACTGTAGCTTTGTAATATAACTTGAAATCCAGAATTTTAATGCTTCTTGTTTCTCTATTGTTGCTCTGGATTCCTTTTATCTGATCTTCTAAGTCCAGTAGCATTTGTTTTAGAATGTGGAGTGTGTTTCTATTTAATGTGTATTTGTTTATAATTGCTACCTCTTCCTGTTGCATTGCTCCCTTATCCAACATATAATGAATGACCTTCTTGGCCTGTTTGAATTCGTTCTGGTACATTGTTCACTTTGAAAATTGAACAGCTACCCTAGGTCATTTTCAGGTACCTGTTGCATGAATTATTATTCTCACCATCATTTATTGAAAACTTATTTCTATTCCCATTTTACATTTATTTGTGCCTCTTTTGCAAATCAATAATAAATGTTTTTTAAGTCCATTTTTCACTATTTACTCTTTATGCTAATCTGGTGATCATTTTTATGTCAATATTCCAGTATTTTATGACTGTACTTTTATCTAATTATTGAAATAAAACATTTTTACCCATTTGTATATATATATTTAAATTTCTATATAATTTTTGTATTGCAAATATCTGCAAAAGTTTCCTAAATACATAGTATACCATAAATGAAAGTGTTTCTTACAACTCCCTCTTAGTCTGCTTCTTTATTTTAAACAAGCTTATTTTAGTTACTTAAATGTTGTTATTTGCCTTTTGTTATAATTTATAGAAGACACTGGGGCTGTAATAAAAATTAAATTATTATTTTACACTTCAGGATTAATTTTAAAGAAGAATAGACAATTATAAGATATAGAGGTTTGTAATACATATAAAAGCATGCTTACAGTTACAAAGTAGAGAAATAATATGGAAAAAATGATTCAACTTTGCTTAAAATAGGGGATTAATAAGAGAAAATTTCCAGAGAAGAAGCAACCAGAAATCTGATGGAAGAGAGATAAAAATCAGCCATATGAACAAAGAGGATCTGATCAATAGGAAGAACTTATAAATAAAATGCTTAGTTGAAATGTTTAGTGAGGTCATAAAACTAAAAATTATTTAATCTTGCATGTAATCGAATGGCTAGGAAGGTAACCTAGAAAATAGAACAAAATGTTTTCTTTTATAAAACAACAGATTTATGCAACACAGTTAAACCTATGAAGAAATCACTATTGTTCAAAATAGATAATAGTTCCTCAGCACCTTAGCCATGAGTGCAATTTTTGACCAAAGAACAAAAACAAACAAAAAACCAAGGTGTTTGTTATTTACTCTCCACTATGAAATTGTCTGTGTGTCAGACAAAGCAGCCCTGCTTCATGTCACTTAAATCTTGCAAGTCCTCTTCAGTATAAAAGTTGCTATTTTCATAGTTACTTGTCAGTTTCATTGCCTGTAAATAAAATAATAGCGAACTTATTTATTGAGTAGAATTATGTGAAACTTAACTGAAGGTAAAACAGATTGTGGAAAGTGCTTGGCATCTTTGTCACCCAGTTACATTCCATGATTTTCAATTGTTTGTGATTCTTAAGTAAATGTTTCAAAGCCCATCTTAATTAAATGCACTTTTGAAATGTTGGAGCTCTGATAATAAGAGAACATCTAAGTTAGGAACTGCAAAAAATGAGATGATGCATATACTTTTAAATACACTGCAGATTTCCTTAATTGATCTCAGCACTCAATAATCATGATCTAAATATTTGTCTCGGATCAGTCCTCGTGCTGTCTCTATTAGTCAATGGGTGTCAGCAAAAGAATATAGTTTTCCTTCTATCTCATATTCATGACAAAACCCTCTTTATTCAATTTTAAGAATAGTAATGGTAATAATAGATTTGAAGTATTTATTAGGAAGAATTGTCTATTTCTAATAATAAAAAAAATAATTTGCTCCAATTTAAAACTGAAAATGTGGAAGTGGTTATATCCTACATACCAGCTCTTTCTCTTAGTTAACATTGTTCTCTAGCTTCTGTATTATATTTCTTTTAAACCACATGCAAAAATTGCATATGTGACTAAAAAGAATAATGTTACTTTTAGTTAAAACATAGAAAAGATTACAAACATATGTGAGAGTAGGCTTAGTAATCAAATCAAATGCAATGTAGTTAAAATGTGTCAACCATCAGTGTACAAAACCTAATAAAAGTTTAAAATATTTCACACATAGTGATATTAGTATTTAGACTCTGACATTTTTTTAAAGGATATGTTGACTTTCTAGATTGAAGACACACACATTTTGAGAAAAGATGCATTCTTCTTTTAATTTTTTAAATATATATGTGACAGATGTAGCTATAAGTAATCATTCCTAGATGATTTAGAAGTGCACTGACAATTTAAGACTTCATATTTTCAAATTGTTTGAATGTTTGTTTTTAAAAAGTATTTAGTCTCTTCTTCAGAAAGAGAATTTCTTCAGGAGAACATAGTTGGTTCAGTTATGCCCACCACAAATAAAATAGCTGCCACTTAATAAAAGTAATAACCCCAAAGCACTATCGTTGGAAGTGCGTTATTTGGATGCAAAGTTGTTTTTCTTGCAATACATGAATTAATGATTTGTTTTTAGGATCTTTATCTCATACTAGTAAACATATACCTCTTGCCATTTTAATTTTTATTCTCTAGAAATATCTATCATCAAACCATCAAAATTTATAATAATATTTAAACACACAGCATGCCTGCATTTTATGTGATAAATTATATAGATATATATAAAAAGTACATAAAGCATTTAGTTCATCTTTTTATCATAGACTAATTTTAGTTTCCCTGATAATGGCTCAACTAGAGAGTAATTGGCCACATATTTCAAGGTCAATAGTCTTTCTCATTCAGGCAAATGTATTTAATTTGATATCAATAGAAACACGATTAACTCCTTTTTACAATTTATTTTCAATTCACAAATTATTACGTATACTTATTGGATGCAAATTGATGGATGTTGTGGAGTATACATGCATGTCAGAATGAGGAAATCAAACTGGTTAACATAAACATTACCTCAAAAATTTATTTTTTCATATGAGAACAAGTGAAATTTTCTCTGTTCTTCTTTAAGTATGCAATATATTTTCTTTCACTACATTCATTGTATTATACCACACACATCCAGAATTTATGTTTCCTTTCTGACTGAAATGTACCCTTTGACCACTCTTTGTCTCCCTATGTCCCAGGCATTGGCAATCACATTGTACTTCCTCTGAGTTAAGATTTTTTATTGTACACAGGTGTGAAAGTAAGTAGCATTTGTCTTTCTGTGTCCAGCTTATTTTTTCTAACATAAGATTTCCCAGACCCACTCATGTCATCCCTCTCTTCTTAGTCCGCTAATTTTTGGTGGGCACATAGGGTGACTTCCTATGGTGGCTATTAGGTTATAATTTTTTGGCTAAGTTTTGGGATGAATGCGGCATTGCTCTTCTACATGCAGGTGTCATTTTTTTAGATCTGAGTATATACCCAGAACTAGTTATTTAGGGTCATTTATCTTTTTAAAAAACTTTAGACTCACATCATCATCTGCTTGAATATACTGGTGAAATTTGGTTGAAATACACGGAATAAAACTATAGGTGGATTTAGGAAAAACTGACATCTTAGCAAATATTAAATTATCCTAGCCATGTTAATCCTCCTTCCTCTCCTTCTCTACCTCCTCCTTCTCTTTCACGCTCTTTCTCCTTCTCCCTTTCTTCCCTCCTCCTCTTCTTTCTTTTTTTTCTATAGTATGGAAAATTGAAATTTGGGGCTTACACGACTTAAGCAGGTGCTTTTTTCAAGAAACTACATCTCCAACCCATGCTTATCTTATCAATTTAGCACCAATTTCCAGAGATTTCCTCTGAATCTTTGTGTTTTATTTTATATATTTTCATAGGTGACTGCAAACACTTATATAGTGTTATTTACAAAACACTGCTACTCTAACCAAGAGCTGGTTCCCCTATATCTGCCTCTGACATCAAATGTTATCCTTTGGAATCTGATATTCACTCATTTTAAGGGCAAAATGAAATTGACATAAATTTTTCATAGTGTTACAATATTTTATAGTTTTGATCATTAAAACTGCCTAAGTATTTTAGCTCTGTTACATAGTATACACTCATCTGACACATTTTGTTTACTGCCATATTACATATAAGTATATATAATTCTATGGAATATATTAATGATTTCCCTAAAGAAAAGTATATGGGTGTTAGTAATGGAACAATATATAACTAACATTTAAAACAACTTGCCAAGGATATAGTGTGGCATAGTGCCTGCTGGGAAGAGTGAGGTCCTGGTTTTGATTCCCAGTATCCCCCAAAATAAATAAAATAAAATTTAAAACAAGAACAGATCTATGTAACTGAAAATATTAATAAAATCCTATATCATATTAACCCATAAATCATGTGCATATGCTTTGTGATGTAGAACTTCTTATAAAAGCATAGACTACTTTTAGCTCCTGAAGCAACATTCAACATTAAAATCTACTTTTTATTGTTCTATAGAGAAAAACTTTTTATAAATCTTTTGCATTTCTTTGCAAAAAATACAAATGGGACCCTAGTGTAACATGAACCATGTTGCTGACTTAACAAATCTTATCAAGAAAACCTGCTTCCCTTATTTTCTAAAACATGGTAAGTGCCATTGTCCTTTGTTGTAGGTTTTCTCTCACTTTCTAGGTGTTTGAAATAATTGAAGATAATATAACAATAACAACAAACCAAAAAAATAGTATATTTCAATGCCAAAATGCAGATAAGTGCAAATTATAAAAATAAATCACATTGTATTTCTTTGTTTATCCTTTCATTCAGCTTGGTGACTTGTTTTCTCATCCATTAGCATTTTTACCTTCGTGTTCTTTGCCTCCATTCCAACTCAAACAAAATGCAATTTATAGATCTGTGAGAAACTGCCTCCAAAGGGTTTCTTAACAGTATCGATTTAATCTATCATATCTTCCATCCTGATCTTGTCAAAATTTTCCCAGGAAGTATGTAAAAATTAGAACACTTTATAAAATTATTTTAAATACACTTTGAGCTCAGGCACAGTTGGGTACAGTGGAAATATTTAAATATTTCCAATGTAAATATTTCCAATGTAAACATTTAAATATTTACAAGTGTCAAATGCAGAAGCTATTTTTGGATATTCATGACAGTTACGTGACAAAAATTGAAGAAGTTATTGAAACAAGGGAATGAGGAAATGGCCCTTGTCATCTCAAGAATGGAAACAGAAAACTTGTTTTAAAATATTTTAAAGAGATACCAATGTAGAGTCTTTATAGGACAGAAATTCGAAGTTCAATGAGGAAAAAAAAATTCACCACAACTTTTCCCACTGAAACTCAGAGTAAGTTAAAAAAAAAAAAAAAAAAGAAAAGAAAAAGAAAAAAAAAGAGAAACTTTCTTGTTATACCAGATATCCCCAAATTAAAAAGTCATAACTTTGTAGAACTGAGGGCCTAACTCCTGAAAAGTCAGTTCCCTAGAAAGTATTTTAAAGGCAAGGATTTAAGATTTACAAATCAAAGAAAAGTTAAGCATAACCAAAAACAATGTAGGTTATTTGAAATGTGTTAGAAAGCCAAATCAACAACTTATGGAATCTAGAAACTTTGAAACACTGATCTTTTTAGAACTTAATGTTGAGTTTTGTTAACCAACGTGAGTGACTTATAAAGTGAGCAAAAAGGTCTAAATGATATTGTGCCATCCTTGCTCTTCCTAACTTTAAATTGTCCTTTGCTTAGCTCAGTAAGTGTTCAGTGGCATGTGGACTAAAATGAAATCACAAACTGTACTAAGTTAAAACAAACCTGAAGGTAACAAATGATACAAGTGCATTTATAGGAAATCAATTAAATTATGCTGACAATTATTATAAATGCAGCATCCAACATCTATGTAAGTTCAGTGATTTGTGTTACCTATTTTAAGGTGAAAGCATTTAGATCATCCATCTCTAGGAATTAGTTCATTTAGAAATAAATATTTCTCCTCTATAGATTCTTTTAATAAACTTTAAATTTTTATTTTAACTCTTCTAAAAACAAAGCAGAAAATACAGTAAACTTGTGTTTGGTTATGCTAATATAGAAGATGAATCACTGATATCAGAAAAGTATCATTCTTGAGAATTATAAAATAAACAAGTGAGACTCCAAGGTTATTAAAAATGTCACATGTTGTTAAGTCAATAGCCATGAAGGTAAAAAATACATTCAATTGACTTCTATTGTAGTTCTATGCCTCATTATTGTTTATTAAAGTATCAAATCAATATGTTTTTTTATTTGCATGAAACACTTGAATTATTGACAATTTGAGAAAACCTCAAAAGCACGAGCTGTTATAGAAATATTTTTTTGGTGCGTCAATCAAAGAGGGTAAAATATACAGTGATTCTTTTGAGAACCGACTTTTTTAACATTTTCCTTTCCTAATGATAGGAGAACTACCCGCTTGTGCTTCAAGAAGTTACTATTTAGTAATCTAAATGGCCTTTTAGATATTTTGGAAAATTGAGGAAGTCTTTACAGTCTTGTTTTGTAAAAAGGTTGACACTTTAGTCTTTAAAAACCAGTAAGAGAAAAAGTGTTTACCAGTCCTTGAATGTGGTGTTTCATGACATAGAGCAAGCAATACACAGTAGTGGAATTGAACACTGCTTTAGTAAATATTATTTAATAGATTGATTTATGAATTGAGGTCCTATTAAAATGGGGCTCTGTTCTGCAGCAGAGAATTTGAAGGTGGAAATTTAATCATGTGATGTTGTATGTGCTGCAAGAGACATGAATGCAGATAAGTTTCTAGAAGAATGAAGGAGAGTTCTTCCAACAAAAAAGCACTTATCTTAGGCAACGAACCGCACTTCAGCTATTTATTTTTAAAATTAATACATGCAGGTTGGAAATGTAGCTCAGTATCACAATGCTTGCCTAGCATGCATGATGCTTTGGCTTCAGGTATTACCACAGCACAAATCAATCAGTTAATTAATGAAATATATATATATATATATATATATATATATATATACACATATGTATGTATTCCTCTTCATTGCTTAATTCATGTTTATATAGGCATAAAAAGATTTGTTGGTTTTCAACTGTATTTATTCTGGAAATAATTATTCATGTGATGTAAATGTACAGTATTGGAAGGAACTGACTTTCAGTAGTATCTGGAGTTAGCAGGAATAATATCAGGTTGGGTATAAAAGCTTTTAGAAAATGATAATACTCACAATAAATTTATTTGCAAGGACAAAATCTTTATTGCCAAAATCCTCCATATAGGTCCCATCTGTTTCTATTGTTTCAGTGGTGATTAAATTCCTTCCTGAATTTTGAACAGGGCACTCAAATCACAGCCCTTTATCATAACATTTGTATTTCCCTCATTTTTCTCTAGAGCCCATGGGTCTCTACTTGCATTGTTAATTCACAAATGGTATTGAAGTTGTTCTTCATTTTTCTTACTTTATCATTTTTCCTCTCCACTTAATTATAAAAATCAGCAGGTAAAACATTTGTTTTGCTAGACATTTATTTACTGTAACAAAGCCCTTACTGTGGAGTAAGTTCCTCATAAAATGACGTTTGCAGTACATGTTTGCAGTACGTGAAGTTTACATTCACCTTTGGGATCATATATATGTATGTAACATATCTTGAGTCTCTTTTGTTCCTCACCTCCAACCTACCTGCTTCCCTCTGTCTCTATATCCCCTTTCTGTATTTTCATTATTATTTTAGTTTGTATTCACCACATATAATCTTTACATTCACTGTAGGAATTTTGTCCATATACATAATACATTTTAAAGCTTTTTACTTCCCGTTTTCCCCATCTCCCGGGGACCCATAGCTCTCACAATGAACTAAACTAAAATTTAAAAATGAATTAAAAATATAAACATTGCAACAGAAACAATGAGCCTACTGGGACATAAAGTATGTAAAGCTTTTGAAGATATAGGTGTAGGCAAGGACTTTCTGAACAAAACTCTCACTGAATAAGAAATAACAGAAAGAATTAACAAAGGGAATTATTACAAATTGAAAAGCTCCTGCATAGCAATGGCAACAATCAACAGTATGAAGTGACAACCTACATCAAGGGAAAAAAATTTGCCAGGTATTCCTCAGAGAAAGAACTAATATAGAGAACACACGAAGAACTCAAAAAAATATTCAAACCACTTCAAATAAAAGACCCAATAAAAAACAGCAAGTGAAATGAATAGACACTTTTCAGAACAAGTACAAATGAACAGTAAATACGTAAAAATTGTTTAATATCACTGACCATTGGAGAAATGCAAATTAAAACAACCTTGAGACTTCCACTTATTTCAGAAAGAATGGATATTATCAAGAAATCAAATAATAAAAGTGCTGGAGAGGCTGGATGGGGAAGGGACTACATTGTTGGTAAGAGTGTAAGGTGGTATTGCTTCTTTGAAAATCATTATGAAGTTTTCACAAAGAAGTAAAAATAGAAATCCCTCTTGACCCAGTTAATTCCCTTTCTAGATAATCCTCACAAAAGAGCTGAAATCATCACACTACAGTGATGAATGCATGCAAATATTTATAATAACTCAATTTATCATTGCTTATATCACAAAAAGAAGTCAGTATGTCCTCAACAGATGAATGGATAAAAAAATGCAGTGTCTATACATGGAATACTATGCTGCTATACAGAAGGGTAAACTCAAGTTATTTGTGGGAAAATGGATAGACCTGGAAAACAATGCTAATAAGACATACAAGCTTAAATGTCACATGGTTTCTCTCATTTTAGTAATGCACAATAAAAATAAACACCAAATAAAAGACTGACAGAAGGAAAGAGGAAAACAGGCTCCCTGTTGAACTCATCTCTTTTCTCTCTCTCTCCTGTACTTGCACACAGGTTATCTTGACCTTCTACCTTTTGCAATGGAATAATGCAGAAAAAGCCACTTGCTTGGGCTGCCTCATTATTTTGGATCTCACAGTTTCCACAGCAATGAAATAAATTCTTATCATTTACAGACATGTCGGAGGAAGTATCCTGTCACAGCAGTTCAAAACAAACAAAGCAAAAGAGTAAAACAAAATTTGGCAAGGTAGTTAATGGGAATGTGTCTATAATTGCTTCCATATTTTTTTCTAGAAGTAGGGATCCAAGTCATCAGGTGAGAGTACTAACTGGGAAATGATACTGAAGGTTATAGAAGAGCAGAGATGAATGTGACAGTCCATTTGGAGAGTCAGCAAGTGAGTGGATGAGAGAGATCAGTTATGGCAATGCTCCTCCTGAGGTTCAAGGTGATGTATTTTAAATAGGAAGTACTCATTTTCTCTTCAATTCTCTTTTTCATTGCACTGGTATATATGAGAATAGGCAGAACATTAAGTTTAACCACAGTTGTTATTTTCTTAATGAAGTGCAGCAAAGCATCTGTGAGGGAAGAATTGGGGAATATATTTAAGTGACCAATTTAATAGTCTCTTAATAATTGATCATTTTTAGCATGTTTAAGTGGATTTATTTATCATCTGGACTTTCTTGACTAGCAAATTACTAATATGTGGCTGACTACCAAATAAAACTGAAAATTTGTAGATAAAAAATAAATCATAACCATTTCTAAGAGCAAGGGAAGAATATTTGTAAAACCCAGAGAAAAGTGGTTACTATCTGATCCTAAGGCATTACCTATTAACCATGACTCAGGACAAGATCATTGAGTAAGCTTACTGCCTTGTCCTGTATCAGGACTCACAAACCATTTCAAATAAAAAAATAAGGCAGAACTCCTAAAAGCATTTTTAAAAGTCTGTGATAATAAAGTTATACTCCCATATATTATTCCACTTTTGATTCTTTCTCAACAAGAATAAGAAAATGTGTCTATATAGGTGGATCATTGTGAAGATAGTTCAGACATCCAAGAAATTTGCAAAACTGGCAAAGCTACTCTGTCTATATGAAGTCATTCAGAAGTAAATGATGAAGAACTGTTCATGGAGATATTATAAAAGATGTATGATTATGCCAACTTGCCTTATTCCTCCTTTCCAATAGTGAAGAAAAATTGAAGGAAAATTAATTCCATGTCCCCTTTGTGAGTAGAACCACATGACTGAAATGATACTAGCAGTGAAAGAACAAAGCCATCTTGGTGAGCTAAACCTAATAAATATACAACTGAGTTACCCAATCATGGAAATAAATAGTCCCTACCATGAGTATTTAGTAATGGCCCCTATATCAAATCTGGAATTCCTCTGTGTCAATGTATACCTCTAGGAAGAGAACATTTCAGCTACTAAGAAGATCACATCTATAATTCAGAAAAAAAATCTATGAATTTATTGGACCTTCTTGGAGTTAGTTTGTTTTTACTATGGTAAGAAGAACACTGATGATTATACAGGTGATTTTACTGTGATTAAGAAAGTAGAATATATGTATGGTCATATAGCATGTGGATGGATCAAGATTTCAGGATTTCAAATAACTGAGTTTGCTCTTTTGTGTTTTGATTTTAAAGAAGAAAATAGAGGGAGAAGTCAAGATGGCCAATCAGTGAGCAACAAAATACAAAGCCTCCCAGGAGAAACATCTCATATGCCAGAATAAAACAGCCTGGAGAGACCCAGACAGAGAGAAATAGATCCTCTTGACACAGGAAGAAATTAAAACATAAAAAAGCTCATCAAACACGTCAAGACTACAATTGAAACAGCTAAAAATTATGGGACACAGCATTTTTGTTTGCGGCGACCCACCAAGTTTGCAAAGGCCTGAATCCCTGCCAGCCAGCAGAGCCACTCAAACTCCTTCCTGCCGCCACTCACAGGAACCACAACAATGCTGAAGTCATGGGTTGGTGAGCCCAACAGAGAGTGGAGCCAGCAAAGGGACCTTCATTAATCCACGGTCAGTGCTGGGAATGAGACCCCGCCTCATGGGAAGGGCATGACCAAATGGGCGACATGTTGGAATTGGGCAGGAGGAGCCTGAACTGGGAGCAACAGTGACTTCAGTTGGTTCCACCCTCCTCAGAGCAGATTCATGGGAATTGCTTCGATTGGGCCGCGCCCCTGGCCGGGACGCAATGAACTGTCCCAAATCAATCCCTTGCACCTAGCAAGCACTAACCAGGTGAAGGCCCCTGAAGTTTGGTTGGCCCAGTGGGGAGGGAGAGGCAAATGCAGCCACTACTTATACCTCATTGACAAGAGCAGTCAGGAGAGGGAGGAGGTCCCTCACCAGCATGCTTCAGAGGAACTGTGGCCAACAGGAAAGGGGCTGGGACCTCCACTGTACACCTGTGTGGAGGAAACAGGGACCATGACAGGAGAGAGAGGCAAGAGAAGGACCCCAGCCCAGAACCCTGAGAGCCCTGATCCAGGAAAGGGAAAAACAAGGGAGACTGAGGGCGGCAAACACGCAACATCAGACATGGCTTCAATGGACATTAAGAGATATCTTCGGAACCTTGTAGAGGAGCTCAAAACTGAAATATTAAATCAGGTAAAGCAAGATATGAGTAGAGTAATAAAATAAATGCTCTCAGGAAGTATGTCTCAGGAAGATACAGATGGAAGAAGGGAGGAACACAAAAAAAGGAGAGAAACATTTGATAAAGAATATAAAGAAAATATAGAATACATGAAGCAGATTCAAAGAGACTACCAGGAAATTAAAATCTCCATTGAAAACTGGCAAAAAACCTTAAAAGAAACTAAGGATAGACTATCAAAATTTGAAGACAAGTTTGAAATATGTGATCATGAAATGAAAGATCTCTTAAAAATAACAAGGAAACAGGCAGTAATAATACAAAGACTGGAAGATGACAAGAGAATGTACAATTTAAGAATAAGAAATGTGAACAAAGAAGCAGGAATACATACAGGCAAATTACAAAGGCTATATCTACAACCAAAACAGATCTACACCCAGACATATAATAATTAAGATACCAGAAATTCAATATAAAAACAGAATATTAAAAGCTGTCAGAGAAAAGAAACAGATTACCTATAAAGGTAAGCCCATCAAGATCATGGCAGACTTCTCGACACAGACCATCAGATCAAGAAGAGCTTGGAGTGAAGTATTCCAAGCCCTGAAAGAAAATAACCTCCAGCCCAGATTGATGTACCCTTCAAAACTGTCACTAGAAATTAATGGAGAGACAAGATGCTTCCATGACAAAGAGGAACTGGGGGAGTTTGTGACCACCAATCTAACCCCATAGAGAATACTGAAGGACATTCTAGAGAGAGGAAAAAGAAATACCAGGATTTTAGGAAGGGTGGCAGAAAGGCCTCAATGAGTGGGGCAGGTAGTAGAATGAAAGAGAAAACTAGACAAACAAAGGCAGAAAAATAGCATAGCAGAAATGAGGCAGAGAAGGATAACTAGAATCTCTAACATAGATGGCCTTGATACACTATATTGTTAATAGTGCACCAGGATTTAAAACCCACATTACTCACACTACTCTGCTTAGATGTATTATATTCTCTTCCAGTCATTCTACCTGTACTAGATTTGAGGGCACAGACAGTAATCCTGAAAATAACAGGATATAGTATGGTAATCATCCTTAAAATCCTATTAAGTTAATCTAAAGCTCTGTATAAGCTACACTGCTTTACCATGACTGATTGTAATCGAATCTGGTTTGTTAGATCCCTGTTTTGTATTGATAGATTTTATTCAAAGCTGTTATGATTGATAGTATCAAGTCTGAGAGTATAGGCAACTGCACTTAAGATGCCAAGATTCACTAGAATATCCACACTGGTTTGATCAATTATACTGCTATATTCATTTATCCCTGATGATATAAACAATTCTATTGAAGATAATAAGAAACAACACAGTAATCATTGTAGATCACCTTGTACTGTAGTTTTATATGACTTTTTAGTTTCATGTTTTTGTAAGAATTTGTTTTGTTTTGTCTTGCTAAGTTTTGTTTTTCCCTCTAATACAGAAAGGATAGAAATACATGTAGAGATTCATGCATGCATAGCTGTTTACACTCTCACTGTTTGACTATCTACTTTGTATGCTTTAATTTTGTAAGCTGAACAACTATTTTTAAGAGAACAATATGTAATTAAAACTATTTTTAAGAGAACTAGTAATTTTTTATTGTTTATCTTTTTTGAAATTCTGTATTATCTCTACCCTTTACATGCTTTGGTTTCTCTTTAAATAAAAAAAAATTAAAAAAAGGTAAAAGGAGGAACAGAAAGTGCTCTAAAGGATATAACTGCATTTATGTTTAAGTGTGTAGGATTGATAACCATGTTGCTAAGTTGTTATTGGATCATTGAACTTCTTTGCAGCCTCACTGTTTGAATGTCCACTTTGTATGCTTTAATTTTGTAACTTGAACAACTATGTCTAAGAAGACAACATGTATCAACTAGTGATTTCTTACTGTTTATTTTTTTTCTGAAATTCTGTATTGTTTCTACCCCTTTTCCTGTTTTGCTTTTATCCTCTTTAAATAAAATTTTAAAAAAAGAATATTTGAGAACAAGAAAAAAATCAAGAAGAAAATATTAACCTAATTGGAAGTGTGTAACACACACACAAAAAAAAATTGCATGGTAAAGAGAACAAATGACCACACTATTACAAAAGTGTGCTACAATGACTTCTCTCCTGGAAAAGTCACAGGCTCTGGTATGGAAGGCTGTGAAGGCCAAGTTTTACCTGAACATTCAACCAAAGTCAGAGACATGCAATGGGCACTAACTGGAAGGAGGAAGAAGTATAACAAAGTACTTGTGCTCACAATTAATTTCACAGTACTATCATGTTTTGTATTTCAGCATGCAGATTTCACAGCTACTCAATTATTACTAAATGCTTCCCATGAAGCAGAGCCAAATGTACCTTGTTAAACTAATATAAAAGCCTAAGTGACAAAATAAGTACATAAAACATCTCAACTATTGGCATGAAATCAAGTCATGAGACAGTTTCCATAAAGGAGTTTAAAGAAGGTCCCTTTATTTTATTTCATTTATTTTTTTAAAAAATCTTCAGGAACAAGAAAGAGCAGGTGGATCACCAAGGTTGAAGTACAGTAAATGGATTATAGAGATGAATATACCTTACATATCAGTTCTTTCCTACTGCTTATCCCTACTGTGGCAGAACATAAGATGATAAGTCAAGACCTTACATTTTGTTACTGAATGGCTGAATTTGCAATGACTCAATTGGAAACAAACAATGCAATGAGTTAGTGAAATTGTAGATAATTCTAAATTCGAAGTTCTGAATCATTTCCTCTCCTTTATTATTCTTCAGTTATTGAGAAGTAAGAAGAGTGATGCTTTCCACCAAAATTTGACCAAAAGTAGAACTATTTGCTCAAACAGGAGCAGGAACCATAGTCCATGCATGAATTAAGTTGGAGAATCCACAAATACAATATGGAGGTTATTAAGCTCACCAAGTTGTCAAAGTTTATTCCTTTTATGTTGATTAATTCTCAAGCAAGAAAGACCTAAATAATTTCTAGTTATATTCAGTTTTATAAATTATTTTTAAAATTTTAAAGAGAAAAAAAAAACAAAAAAGGGTAGAAGCAATGCAGAAGTTCAAAAAAAATAATAAGAGATCACTAGTTGATAAATTACATATTGTCTTCTTAGATATAGTTGTTCAAATTACAAAATTAAAGCATACAAAGGGGACATTCAAATAGTGAGGCTGCAAACAGTTCTGTTTAACAATCAAACAAAAACTTAGAAACATGGTTATCAATCTTACACACTTAAACATAAATGCATTTATATCCTTTAGAGCATTTTCTTTTCCTCCTTTTGCTTTTGAAGTCTATTATCTCTTTAGTTATATCATGTTTCAGTTTGCTCAGTACCTTACTGATATGTTTTGTTATTATTATTTACTTTTTAAACTTTATTTATTTATTTATTTATTTTTATTTGGAAGGTAGTATAATACAGCTGAACAAGATGGAACAGAGCCAGTTACGATAGTGTAGTGACATTGGGGCAGAACTTCACAGCAGATTCCCTGGATAACAGTAATAGGTGCAATAGTATATCTCGTTTTCTTCACAATAGTTGTTCTTTCAATGAGGTACAGCAAAATTGAAGGGAATACCAAACATTAAAACAGAATATTGAATAGAGCAATACCATTTATCGGAACAGAGCAAAAAAGTGATAAAAATATTTGCTTTCAAAGATATGGTAGAAGGAAATCCCCCTTATTTGCTGTATTGCATATAGTCAAACTTGCAAGAGATACTCAGATCTCTGGCTCTCAATTGCTCAGGGTCGGGGGCTGGTGGATGTTTGATTCTTAGCCCTCATGCCTGTAGGCTCACAACCACTTACCAGAGCAGCGAGCTGGCTACTTTTTTTTCCCAGTTCCAGCATGGCACAGATCTCAGGAGACAGAGATCAGTTTCATAAATTATTTAAATGTTTTATTTTTATTCCTCAATCCTTCTTTGCACTGTTGGATATTTCTTGCTCATGATTGTCTAAATTAAAGAACAAAATGGGAACAAGAAAGTGAGATTCAGGTCACCTAATTTTACTACTGCTAATAGATCCATTAGTAACTTTCTGAATTAGTTTTCTGACTTGTAATTTTTGCCCTAAGATACCACATAATTTTTAGTAACCTAAAAGTGAAAATACAGCTGTCAAGGTGACCTAACTTGTAATTTGTTATGTAAGATTGGTCTAAGCTTTCATCAATGTGGTTGTCTAAACTTAACTACAAAAAGGTGATCTACGTACTCTTTCTAGAAAGAATATGTTACAGTAAAATGTGAGTGCATAGCAATCAACAACTATTTTTTTAAAGATTGAGACTTGTATATGAATATTTTATGAGTTTGATAAGGCACAAAAGACAGCTTCATGTTGAACAGACTATTAGTCAGCAAAACTATGTCCACTAGAGATTTTGCCACTTTCTGTGAATCAAAGTTTTTTTAATAACAAAGTGTAATTATTTTAACCAATAGATATATATATCATGGTTCTAGGCATTTTTTAATTAGGAATCTACTTATAGAAAGCTATAGGGGTGGACACTATATAGAAATGTTGTATTTAAGGACTGATATTGGTGTGATATTTATCTCATTTTCAATAATGTTTTAAGGACACAACAAATATTCTTGATTTTTCTGGACACAGACAAAGTACATTTGTAATCAATAATGATTAATGACTGGGATAATTTGCAATTTACTTGTTACCTATAATTTCCATTCTGTGGAGCAGCAAGTGAATCAACCTTTGAAGCTTACAGAAAGTTGAACAAGTGACACAAATAGTATATTATTCATTGAGTTTTTTCAACAAAAATAGCTTCTTTTCATTTTCCCCTTATAAAGTCATTATATAAACTATAATATAATAAGTTAAACCTAATTGCACAAGGGTATTATATAAAATAAGGTATCACAACATATCATTCCACATCTTTATGTAACATAGTTATTTTGTGTAAAATGAGATTCCAGATTATTTAAAGAGAGAAATATATACTTTGGGCTTAAAAAACGAGATGCATATTTGCGCTATATGATAGTATATGCCAGTGATCCCAGAACTCTGGAGACTGAGGCAGAAGGGTCTTAAATTCTACCCTATAATAGGAAATTTAATGACTTACCAATACCCTGATTCAGAGTGAAAATTAAAGTTATCTAAGTGTAGCTCATTGTTGTGATGCCCCTGAGTTCAATTGCTAGGAACACACACACACACACACACACACACACACACACACTTATATACAAATACCTAATTTTTAATTTCTTTATTATTTTAAATCATATAAACCACATGTACTTTGGTGATCAACTGAAAACAGAGGTATCGGTTGTATCTTATTTAGTACTACATCCACCATTACTTTATTATTTCACCATTAACTAAATGTTTTTACTAAAGTAATTATTTTAGCACTATGTGACTGAAGTTATTCTGTTTCCATTTTTTAAAATAGGGTAGGGTTCCCAAGAATTTGCAATAACATAAAATAAAAGGTTCTTGAGGACCTTTCACTTGGCTTCCTCCAATATCTTCAATAACCACATTGCACTGGCTACACAAGGTAAGTGAATATTTTTGTAGTGCTACTCACTCAGGTACAGATATTATTTTGTTTCCACACCTTTGTCTGAATTATTTTTGTTTTGTTTGGAGCATCTTACTATGAAACACATTGAATGTGCAGATTTGACTGTCAATACAATCAAATCACAGAAACATTCTGTTATGACCAAGAAACTTACTCTTGCCCTTCCTAATAATGATACCCTTCTCCAAAACCTAAGGAGAGAAATCTCTTACTCATACTCAATCAATGAAATATTTTTATTACAAAGAAACTATATAAATACTATCATGCAGAATATCAGTTGGTACTGATTGGTTTTACCTAGAGTGATATTCTGGAGATCCATTTGACCTGTGTACATCATTTGCTTATTTTTTTATTACTAAAGAGTATCACATTATATGAACAGACCACTATATATATATATATATATATATATATATATGATAAAATTATGGTGACTACATAATTTTATTTTAATTATTAGAATGCAAGACAACAGATAATGCTGATGGAATAAGTGTGTTTGAAGTAAGGATTTTGAGAGAGTTAATAGCAATGTGTCATATAGTTATAAAAATTCAAACAATGGCCTATTAGATTAAATATTAACAGAAATGAAAGTTTATTTTGTTTTTAAATGTATTCAGTCATATATAATGGTATTATACACTTTGTCATATTTGGGAGACTAAAATATATCTGAATAGAATCCCAAAAAAGGAGTACATATGTTAAGATATATTTAATTTAATAAACAGTGACATCTACTATTTTAGCTATCTGCCTCCATTAGCATTTGAAATATTTTATGCAGTATTTTAAAGTAATTCTTTTAAAATTAACTACTAGGAGTATTTATCATAAATACTTTTGTTTACTGTAAATTTCCCATCCTAAAATCAGAACAAAATGTGAGTTTTCTATGACTTTTTTTATTCTATAGGTTACATAATATTTAGCTACACAAGATGATTTTTATCACTAGATTAGCTAATCTGTAGAAACAGTCTAGTTTATAAATCAACAGACTGAGGGCTCTTAAGAAGTATTACCACTCATTTATTTCTTCTGATATTTTGGCTATGTTGAGTTTGGAATTTTTAAAATAAAATCCATATTAGGTTTCACCATAGTAAATAAATTATTGCACTTGCAACCACATTCGGTTCACCATATTTAATTATTTATTAATGAGTGTGAATATATATGTGAATATACATGTGTTTGGGTATATATATATATATATATATATATATATATATATATAAAATTTTCAATGTGGTCTACAAAAATTGTTTTCAGCTAATGTCTATGATGAGTAAAACTATATAACATATGTAGATTTATGCATGTTTGAATTATAGCACTAATTCTGTTGTTACATAGACTAAGAAAACACAAAAGAAAGTATATTTTATATGTCAAAGGATTTTAAGATAAAGATAACCATATACTTGAATTTGAGATTATATTCTGACAATTACCAATTGTGTAATTTTTTAGTAATTATTTGAAAAGTTTTGTTAGCTATGGAAGAGTCATAATATCAACCATAGAGTTGATATTAATTTAAATAAAATTAAATTTGTAATGTAAACCCTATGCACATTATATTCTTTATTATATCAAAATAAAAATTTTGCATATTCTAATCTTTATTATGTCAAACTTAAAAGTTAAAAAATATACAAAATTGAATTTATTGCTTACTAATAAGTTTTTAATTTTTTAAACTGTAAGATTTTACATGGTTATTTGTCAAAATTAAAGAAAATTTTTACAAATGGGAAGATTAATTTATGGTACACTTAAGTTTTAGAGGAAATTTTCCTCATTCAAAACAATAATTTGATATAAACAATATGTGCGACTTTATTAACATAAAACTAACTCAGTTTATTGTAAAACCAAATTTTTATGTTAGAGAATATTCTCATCCCACAGGCACAAAAAGAAATGAAGTACTGGCATTGGGGAAGGAACTATCAGCAATTCCTGAACTCTGCATCATGTTGGAACTTTGGGTGCTGGAGAACAGGCGGCCTACTCGCCACCCTCGTGAGCAGCTGGTGGTCTGGCAAACCACTGGCACACCAGGGTGAGAACTATCAGTGACTCCTAAGCTCTGCATCATGTTGGAACTTTGGGCGCTGGGAAATAAGACGGCCTACTGGCTGGCCTGTAAGCAGCTAGGGCCCTGCCAGTGTGCGGGCTAAGAATCAGACATTGATCCATCTCCCCTCCCCCCCCGTTAGCAAGTTGGCACTGGAGGTCTGAGTATCTTTTTGAAGGATGAATGTATACAGCGTGGCAAGTAAGGGGGATTTCCTCTATAATCTCTTTGAAGGCAAATATTTTTATCACCTTTTTGCTCAGTTTTGATTAATGGCACTGCTTTATTCAATATTCTGTTTTTAAAAGTTCGATATTTCCTTCCATTTTCCTCTATTTGACTGAAACAACAGCTAATGTGAACAAAATGGTCTGTACTATTGAGCCCATTGCTTGTGTCCTGGTGACCTGCTCTGAGGTTCTGTGGTAGTTTTATTGCAGTGCAGTCGCATGGGTTTGTTCTGTCTTGTTCTGCTGTATTTTGCTACCTTCCACAAAAAAAAGTAGATAAGAAAGTAACAAAATACCTCCAAAAATCTCCCAACTCCACCAAAGCTGATCCATGGATAGTGGATGAGGAGAAACTCAAAAACAAGGCAACAGAATTATATAAGGTGATTAAAAGTATATAACAACAACAAAACAAGTCAGTAAGGTACTGAGCAAACTGAAACAGGATATAACTAAGCAGATAATGGACTTAAAAAGTAAAAAGAAGAAAAGAAAGTGCTCTAGAGGATATGGCTGCATGTATGTTTAAGTGTGTAGGATTGATAACCATGTTACTGAGTTGTTACTGGATCATTGAACTTCTTTGCAGTCTCACTGTTTGAATGTCCACTTTGTATGCTTTAATTTTGTAACTTTAACAACTAGGTCTAAGAAGACAGTATGTAATTTATCAACTAATGATTTCTTACTGCTTTTTTTCTGAGATTCTGTATTGTTTCTACCCTTTTTCTGTTTTGCTTTTTTTTTCTTTTTAAATAAAATTAAAAAAAGAGAAACAAATTACTGATTTGTAGGCCATCATCAAATTAATTAATTAAAAGGCAGGGCAATATAAACTACAAAATTTTGACACTTTATAGCATTTCAAAAGATGGCTCATAATGTAAAACAAAATTTCCCAAATATTAAAATACTTGATATTTCATGGAATGCATAAAACACTTTTTCAATCATGGAAAGTGTATTATTGTAATTTGTAAGACTTGAGACTAGATAAGCTACCGCATTTTTTAGATTTATGTATGGTACATAAATGTGTGAACAATTTAGGGCTAAAAGTTAGCTTCCTAAGCGTCTACTTAGTCTAATATCCATGATTGTCTAGATATTTGCATAAAAAGATAAAATGATAAGTGATTATGCATAAATTCAAAGTTTCAATCATACCATCTGTAGGTGGTCTCGGTAATGAGATCCTCATTGCCTAAAGGGAATGAAAAATCAGCAGGCCATTTTTATTGCAAAATTAGAGAAAATAGTATATGTAATAGTATATGTAATCATGAAATTAAGTTTTGGTATCACATCCCCCAGATAATTTTCTTTTAAACACAAAGACAAATATTTTAGGAATAAGACTATGCTATTTTCAATGTAACACATTATTTAACTAAGTATATAAATATGTTTCTGAAACTTTACAAGTTATATGCCACCCTCACCTTTTAAAGTTAATTTTGATTTTCAAAGATTTTAGTGACAGATGTGTTTTAAAACAAATAAAGAAAAGATAGTAGACAAAGTGTCCATCATCCTTGCTACTGTGTTGTCCACTCAGAAAACTGAACATGAAAAATTGATCATTAGATGCTAGAAGAAATATAGTCAAACCTCAGATCTGAAGTCTTTAGGTAGAGGTACAGTTATGGATTATAATTTTTATGCTGAAGTACAGTCAAGACTTAATTATGTCATTAAACTGTTTCTTAAGCTTGAGTCACTTATGATAACAATTATGAGTCTGTTATTTAATAAAGTGAAAGTATTCCTTGGAAAAATCATATGAAAAAGCACCCTTGTAATCTATGCAGGTGATTTAGTCTTTGCAATATAAAAATGATTTAAAAAATTGTATCAGAAATATGTCAATAACACCACTAAGACATCTATGGATATAAAATTCACAAAATTTTGATATATGTGCTGCTGAAGCAAATAGAAATTCAAATAACTTTGGAAAGCATTTCTAAAATTAATATTACACAGCAATTGTGAATGTAGGTATATCTCACACTGAATAAAATTATGCTTAAATAGCAAGTAGTAATTATGTTTATAGAATATAGAAAATGGAATGAAACCACACAAGGATCAGTAGGCAGATGGAGAACATTCTTTTGTAAGACATACTATGCTACATTAAATAATAAATTTCACTTGAGGAATTTGATGGTTAAAAATGAATATTGTAGACTCTAAGACATAGGAAGTAAGGAGATCTTTTCTCAAATTGCCATAGGATCAAGGGACAGAGAAAAGGGGGAGAAAGAGAAAAGTAGATGAAAGAAGAATTGTGATCTGTTACATGCATGTACCAACTATTCATAATGAATGTAATCATTATGAAATATAGACATTTACTAAACAGAAGAACTGAAAAAGTAAAAAGAAATATTACATAAAATATTTATTGGAAATAAGTGAAGACAAAAATATAAAAAGAAGAAAATAGTACACACATAACTTTAAAAAATAATTATGTCATTAATGATTTTAAATATGAATGATCAAAACACAAATATTAAAAGACAGATCAACACACTTGATAAATAGGAAATATGTAACTATAGTTGTTTCTATAAGAAACCCACTTCAAAAGATAAAGGCTCAAATACATTAAAAATAAAGGAACAGATTTCTGCTTTCAGAAAGTATCATAATTGATTATTTTGGCACTCAATCTGAACCTGTGCAGGAGAGATAAGAAGGAGACAAAATATGCAGAGGCCTTTAATGGAGGGGATGGGAGAGGCTGCAGAGGAATGCAGAGGCTCTCCCAGTGGGAGCAAAAAAGTGGAACTACTTTTATCAGTTTTGACTGAGGGAGGAGTTGGGAGGTGGGCAATATGACATATTAACAGCTGATCTGAAGGAGCATCTGCCTGTGCAAAAGAGGAAGCAGAAAGATTTACTGGGGGCTGGGGGTGGAGGCTTGGGTGATTGTGGCGTTTGGGGATTAGAGAGGGCTCAGCACATGTGCAAAAAGGGGGCAGGAGTTTTATCTCTGGAATGAGAAGGAAAGCATAGAAGTTATTCTTGGAGAGATAAGTTGGTTCTCTGGGTCTTGAACCAAGTTGAGTGGATGTCATGCTATGGATAGTTAAGCTCCAGGCTAGCAGACTCCATTAATAATGTTTTTCTTCTATTTCATGAATACCAAAATCTTAAGCTTTTCATTAAAGTAAATACAAAAAGAGAGTGAAAGTTGTAAAGAATGCAGGCAGCAGTTTCATGTCCTAAAAATGACTTGGTCATGACTCAGTTTTATTTTTCTTTGCCTCATCTTTTCCAAACTTATTAAGTCATGTAACAAGTTCAAGTGACTTGAACATTCCCAAGAATTTATAAAGATGTTATCATCATTGCAAGAGCATTGAAAGAAACCAGCATTTGCCCTGAGCCTAACTTTAAGAACTCTATGAATTCCTGTTGGCTTTCCACTGTTGTAATAAATATTTGAGATAAACAAACTTAAAAAGATGATACATTTATTTTGGCTCACAGTTTTACAGGTTCCAGTTCATGGTTGTTTGCTCTGTTTGGGGGACATCACTGTGGGTCAGCAGCACATCATGGTGGAGGGCACATAGCAGAACAAAGCTACTCACTTTATCACAAAGAGAGTAAGAGAGAGAGACAGAGACAGACAGAGAGAGAGAGAGAGAGAGAGAGAGAGAGAGACAAACAGAAAGACGGAGAGAGAGGCTAGTGTTCTCAAATTCAGGACACACCATGATAACCTAACTTTCTTGTTCTGGCCACTGCCTTTTAAATGTCCTACCTCTTTAAAATAGCGCTAAGCTGTGGGCCAATTCTTTAACACATAGGCAGTTGGGGTATATTGCGTTTTTACACTAGATTTCTGTTTTGGATATAACTAGGCAGAAAATTCCTTCTTCTTCATGTCTATTGAGAATATGCTGCAACACTCTGTAAATTTCCCTAACAAATTTCTTGATTTCTCTTACACTTAGTGTCTCTTTCTTTAGAATTTCAAATGATCTCATGTCACAATGGTTTAGGGCTTCACTTTTCCTCAGTTCCCTGTTTCTACTTTTACAGCAAGTCTAGCTGAAGGTTTCCCTACAGGCTTGTAGGGACTATCACTGAATTATACTCTTTTTGTTGATCAAGCCCTTGGGGATGTTAAAGAACTAAACTTTATTCATTCTTTCAAATACTATGAAATTCTCACAACACAAAAAATTTCCTAAAACACCAAAGAAAATGATTCAGAGACCAAATAATTTTTAGTGTTGATCCAGACCTCCATCTAGTACAGTTAGAACTACTGGAACTGATGAATCACTCCCTTCCATCCATCTCATTCTATACAGCATGGTAGGCCAGTCTTCTATTGCATCAAACAGAGGTAGAAAATCATATAATAGTAACTTAGGGGAGCTCTGATACTCTAGACCAGTACCTGTCTGTTGGATCTCCTAACTCAGTGGCAGTGAAGCTGAAAGCAGTGTCCTCTGTATCAGCACCTGAGCTAAGTTACCCCAGCAACCAAGGCATCAGAAAACAGTACACACAGGGGCAGTGCTGCACTTTGCAATAAGTAAATAGGTTTGGGGTTACAGCCTGGGCTTTTGGCTTCTAAAGGTTTCATCATAAGTGTGCTAACCTGACCTTTACTGTCCTTCAACCTACTCAAACCTCATAAAAGGCTCATAAATATATACTGCATGTTATGCGTATAATTAAAATCAGAGTGAATTCTGGGGCAAGCATGTGTGTTGAGAGTCCCTGTGATGACTCAACACCCTGTCAGTCAATCCTTTCAATCACATTTAGAAATTCAAGGAAGGCCTCTGGGCTGAGGTGCATATCATTTAAATACTGAAAACTTGATTTACCTGGGGTTGATGCTGTGTGCTGCTATCTGTGGGCAGTGTTTTTGTTATTTTCTCACTCCAACACCACTTTGCTGTTCCGGCCATATCTTTTGTCAGCATGGACTTGGCCTGAGTACAACTTCTGGTAACCTTCTAGAAATGTAGCTGCTTTTCACTTGCCTTTAGGATTGTGTGTTTGTGACTCTTTGTTGTATAAAAAAAGCCTGAAATTTATCCTCTAAATGCATCATGAGGTCAATGCCACATAATGCCACATTATTTGTTAAATCCAATTTCCATACCCCCTTTTATTTAACCAGAACTAATTCCAAACACTCCAAATAATCTTTACTTTGTTTTATATCCCAAAATAGATAAGCAGCCTTTAGTCAGACACATTTCCTTTAGATTGATACAGCTAAAAATTTAGGAGAAAAGGTTAAAATATATTGAGAAATTGTCCATGTGAAAATTATTATCTGATATCTTCATAGTTTTGAAACATGAGTTGTTATAAACAAGTTTTGAATTCCACAAGGATATTTGCACCGTAAGTATTTAACTATGGAGTAGCATTAGAGATACTGTCTCTGCAGTCAAATAATTGAGGTCACATCATTTATGAGTATTTTTCTAGCTATGTTTAGTGATTATATAATTGTTTTTCAATTAAAAAGTGCTTTAAAATACAGCCAAATTCCAAATAATACAAGATTTTGAAATACTCAGCAAATATACATTTTAACAGCATCACATTTTTAGCTTATCAAAAAATTAGTTTTCCTTTGTCTAAACCTAATTATAATAAAAATTAAATAAAAACAAGAAAAACTTCATACATTTGTACAAATATATGAACTACAGTCTGACTCATATAAATTGAATTTCAAGGAAATTTTATGATGTTTAAATACAAATATTTTAATAAAATGATTAGCCAAATATTTATGAAAAATTATACCAAAAGCTGCAATAAGCACCAAGAGTGCAAAAATCAATTAAAAATGGCTCTGACTTTCAGGAGATCCTATTTGAATTGCTGAAAAGGGTACTTGAAGAAATAATTACAGTTTATCATGTTAAGAATGTGATTAATTAAAAAACAAAAAACAGAAGTAGTTGCTTAACTAATTATGGGTATATTAATAATATGGGCCAATTCCTTTCTCTTATAAAATTTATAATAATTAATATTAAATTTAATATATTAATATTAAATATAACATTTATAATAATTAATATTAAATTTAATATATTAATATTAAATATAATATTTATAATAATTAATAATATTTATAATAATTAAATCTCTCTTAAGATAAAAGATGACAACTCCATATAAAAAGCAGGAGGAAATTTAAATGCACAGTGTAATGACTGCATTTGTTGGAAAAATTAATGTGTGCCTAAGGAAATCTGTTCAATGAGTACTAGGCAGTAGCAAGTGGTATTAGTGTAAGAGGCAGTTCCATTATTGAGATTATGCACTGGCAACTAGAGAGAGACAGGGCTTGAAGTGGAGTTAGGTACTGAGACTCATTGACAGGAATTAAAACAAGAATAGGGGGTTGGAGCAGGACTTCACTTGGAAAGGATTTCTTCTGGCAAAAGTGGAATACAATCCCTCCTACATCCAGAGCTGAATTTGCAGAAACTTAAAAATGGAGAATAATTAGGTTTTTTTTAAACTCAGTTTCCGTTAAACTGTGTGTGCTGAATAACATTTAAACAGTTTAAATCTAAGTTGGTCATTTTAAAGCAACAAAGCCACCTGTGATATGTGGTCACTGGACAACTGAACAAATTCACATGTTCTGATTATCCATAAAAGAGTGAACAAAAGGCTCTCGTGTGGCACCCAAAGGTCCTGATTTCCAGGAGCTTTCCTGCTTTTCATATGTTGAATAAAGACTTCTCTTTTACTCTCCTTTCTCTCTGTGATTTCATTCTTTGACAGTGAGAAGACAAGCTTGGTTAGTACAGTGACAGTTGTTTTGTTAAGAGTGCATTTCATTTTAGTGATAGAGGAACATAAAGCAGACTCAAAGTTTTTTCTGAATGATAAATGCCATAATCAAATGAGACTGGGAGATGACCTACAGCCAGTTAGAATACAACATTTCCTCTAAAGTATGCTAGACAGATTATTCAAGGGAGAAGAAAGGATAATACTCCCAGGGAAAGCTACACTAATGATGAGTTAAAAAGATCGGTTGGTGAGTATTTATACATTCCACCAGCCAAAATACAGTGAGAATTTCTAACTATTCAGTCATTTCTTCTCCTGTAATTTACAAAAGATTCAGGTTGACTTTCTAAGAAACACCTCATGTGATTTTTGCTGCCATCAATAAAAGAGAGGGTGTAGGTGTGTATTTATGTTTTTCAGAGATTTAAGGTATGAGGGCTGGGGATTTAGCTCAGTGGCCTAAGCACCTGCCTGGCAGGCGCGAGGTTGTGAGTTCGATCCCCAGTACCAAGAAAAAAAAAAAAGATTTAAGGTAAGAGGAAAATGAAGCTTCAGAAAAAAATGAAAAAAAAAAAAGGAATCTACAAAATACTGTAGCAATATACCCATAGAAATGGCATCTTGTATCACTATTTTCTTCCCTATCAACTGCAAATCACATTGCTGTCCCTATTACTATCATTAGTATTATTACTGTGAATAGAAATGTATAATATTAAAATAATTTTCAGTTTAACTATATGAATAATTTAAAATGCTTTCTTCAATATATTGTAAAAAGAACTGGGGTAGAATAGAAGACATTACAGATAGAAATGAGACAAAGAAAATCACAATTGTGTAATTGTACCTTAGGTAAGATTGTAATGCGAGAACAATCAAAGTTAACAGAATTATAAATATTTCTCCTCCATATCTTACACCCCAGATTTGTTTATATTTCTTAGGATTTATTTATTTATTCCAGGCCTATCACATCCCAAATTTCTGAATGAGTCTATAAGAAACCTTAGTTTAAGATTAAGAAATAGATTCAAAGTTTCAAAGAATTTTTAGGCAAAATATCTTAGACCATCTGTCTTAAAAAATAGTAAAAATAGACTGGGCCAATTCCTTTCTCTTATAAAATATGTCATACTTTAACTTGTTAAATTAGTCAATATCTTTCTACTTGTGAGTGGGCTGATGGTTTTCTCCTGCAAATCAAAACCAAACTTTCTATAGCCTCACAAATTTCACAGATTGCCAACCCCCATAACACATAGTTACTAGCTCTAGTCTCTCTCTCTCTCTCTCTCTCTCTCTCTCTCTCTCTCTCTCTCTCTCTCTCTCTCTCTTTCTCACACACATTATATTTTCTTTGAGGGTATAATTACAATTCTGACTGTAAACATCCTTATTTCTCTTAGCGACTCACTTTGTAAATTATTTTTCTGTGATGGAAGTGAGAAAATCTACATTCTAGCATGTGAATGAGGTGTGTCAAGTTTCTCCATCTCTATCTGAGGGACTTTTCTCAAACTCCATCCAGTAACATATGCTACATAAATGTTAGCTAGTATTAATGTTGTTCTTTACGAGCAGGAGGTAGTACATGCTGGTTTTATCCTCACAATAGACAAGATGTCTCTGACTCCTAGAGACTTAAAAGTCTCACCATATTTTTTAATATCATAAATTGAATTTAGCAATATGCATCACCCTTTCCATGCCACTATAGACAGCCAAGTTATTTAGAAACACTACAGGCAGTCAGACAGGTTTATGCCTTCAGAAGAAGTCAATGCCAAAGACAACTGTGGCTGGAGGCAAATTCATTAAAGATCAGTCTTCAGAAAAGACAAACAGACTATAACCATAGACTCCCCCTAGGAATGAACAGCACTGATTGATTTTCTAGACAGGCATCAATCACCTTGGGTGAGGGATCAAAACCTCTCTTCCAGGAAAAGACCCTGTTCAGTCCATGAATACTTGCTACATGACTTGCTTCCCCCATTTGATCCCTATTTAATTAATACTGTGGGGGCACAATTACAATGTAAGGACACATGTATGAATTAGCAAATTTATATGTATTTAATGATCAATTAGAGATCTTTGACCAACTTTCTGTTCTGCTGTTTCTGCTGAACTCAACTGACCTTGACAATGTCTAAAGTCCAGCTGTATATCTCTGATGAGCATTGAGTCAGAGTAATTGTCTATAATTTAAGGCACCTTGGCTAGTCAAGGACACCCTGTAAGGGTCCCCTCCCTGGAACGGTTCTATATTATGGCAATGCCTTTAACTATGCTCACTCTGTAAGGGCCCCCTCCCCTTCTCCCTGGAGTGTTTCTATATTATAATAAACAACTCTTTTGTTTCAACAGATCTGTTCAAGAGTAGCCTGCCTGTCAATATATGACTCAATGCATGTAACCAACTAGGTAATGTTTTGTCACTTGCTTTGTACTTTCCACTTCTAAATTCTATATAAACTAAATTCTGTGTAAACTCAGTGCTGTTGCCTTTGTGGAATTATCCCACAACAGTGGCCTGGTATGAAGCTTCAACAGTCCACCAGGGTGAAGATTAAATGGTTGCCTTCTTATCTCCTCAGTGCAAAGAGTTTTCCTTTTTGGCTTGGGAATTTTCCTGAAATAGTACTACCTAAGCAATTATGCTCATAATCTTATTGGTTGAGCATAGTTTTGCCCACCTCATAACCACCTTGCAATTTCCTATTGGATCAATGTTATCCATGTGACTGTACTTGTAATCTTATTAGTTTATTATAGCTTTGTCTCACCTAGACCCTCCTTACCTCATGGTTTTGCTCAATAAAATTCCCTTGAGAGGAGAAATCTCTGCAACCCACTCAGGATCCTTTATGTTGTTGGGGCACAATTATAATATAAGAACACATTTATAAAATAGCAAATTTATAGGTATTTCGTAATACAAATCAGAGAGCAATTAGAAGTCTCTTGACCTTGGCAATGTCTAAAACTTAGCTGCATACCTCTGATAAGCACTAAGCAGACTAATTGTCTATACTTTAAGATACCCTGGACTAATCAAGGATAACTTTAACTATGTTTCATCTTTAAAGTCCCCCTTGCCTTTTTCCTGGAATGTTTCACATTTAACGACTCTTTCCCCTTGTTCCCAGAATGTTTCACCTTTAAGGGCTCCCTCCCCTTGTTCCTGGAATGTTTCTGTATTATGATAAACAATTCCTTTGTTTCACCAAATCTGATCAAGACTAACTTGCCTGTCACTATATGACTCAATGCATTTAATCAGTTATGTAATGTTTTGTCACTTGCTTTGTACCTCCCGCTTTTAAATTCTGTATAAATTAAACTCTGCAAACTTAGTGCTGTTGGCTTTGGGAACCATCCTGCAACAGCCTGCTGGCATAATGATTAAACACTGCTGGGCTGCAGATTTAGCTCAGTGGCACAAGTGCCTGTCTGACAAATGCAAGGTCATGAGTTCAGTCCCCAGTATATATTTCTGCCTTCTTATCTCCCTGGTGCAGTTTACTTGGGTATTTTCCTTCAACAATGTCACTCTTAGACAGAAGCTTCCCTCCCACTCCAGAATAAATATAACTTTATTTCCCCCATAAATATTTTCTATTCTTAACTTTTGTCATTCCTAGAATTCATTCTTTGAAATTGGTTCATCTGATATCTAACAGGTTTGGAATTATAATATTTCCCATATATTATTTGCATTGCTTGAATTATAATATTTCCCATATATTATTTGCATTACTATGATATAGAGACTATATCATAGTCCCTTTCTTGATCTCTGAGATTATTATAATTAATAAGTTAAATAAAAGTTAATATAGAGTCAGAGGGGCTAGGTTCTCAATGAAGTCAGTATGAAATAAAGATGAAAGAATTATGGCTGGAGGCACATAAGAAGAACAAGCTTCAAGATGGAGGTGCAATGTCTAGGCCTACATGCCTCCCTAAGGAATAAACAGCAACTTTGAATTATAATATTAATAGCACCCCTTGGTCCAGTAAATTCAGGCATGTATCAGTTGCCCAAGAGCGTGACCAGAGCACCAGGTTCCATTGCTCCCCAAAAGTATCTTTTTTCTTTCCATGTACCCTTGTTACATGACTTTTTTTCCCTATTGAACCAGTACTGCTAAGCGGCTATACTTATATTCCTACAGGTTAATTTTAGTTTGACCCATGTTATACCCATAGTCTGACTTTGATGTATAAACTATCCCTATAAAAGATGTGTAACTCATCCCTGGGACCTCTCCTATTTGTCTTTTGATAAACCTTTTTTGACTCTTAACCTCCATTGTCCCTTTCGAATTCAGTCTTTGATGTTTGGGGAATACAAACTCATCACATCTGACATCTAGCATGTTAGGAGTTATGTTTGTCTTGGAACAACATGAACCCAAGAAAGCATGTGCTCTAAAAGCTCAGAGTAAACTAGGGGACCTAATAATAGCCATTGCAATAAGATCAACATTATGGTTTTGGTTTGTTTAACTCGTTGGACTTTGCCAGCCATGCTGATTCAAAAAAACACTCCCTCCTGACATAGGGTGGGGACTTCAATTAATTAGGTAGATTTCCATTAGGTGTCACCTGAGATCTGTAGACCCTGGAAAGATTCCAATAAATACATCAAAATCTAAGTGGAAGGATTACTCTGAGTGAAACTCACTCTTAAGTTTTCTCATTGTCCCACTTATATTCTGTAAAGCGTACTTTCCTTTTATAAATCTTTCTTTCTTTTCTTTCTTTCTTTCTTTCTTTCTTTCTTTCTTTCTTTCTTTCTTTCTTTCTTTGGGTTATGTTCAATTTCTTGTTCAGGATGCAAAAACCAGGTATCCAGTGAGAGAACACTATCCACTAATATTGGTATCTTATTTAGGAACACTTTAATTTTGATGGTTTGCTGGTGTCTTCCTGTCATTTTTTAATCAAAACTGTAATAATAATTTGAAGAATAAAACTGGTTGAATTCAGATATATATTTTGACATTACACTATGTTAGTAGATGCATGTGAATTTTAATTTTAAGAAACACTTAATTTTTTTTTTCAGTACTGGGGACTGAACACAAGGACTTCACACTGAACCATATCTCTGGAACTTTATTTTTTTCACCTTGACAAAGGCTCTTTCTAGGTCCCTAGTTTGTTCAAGCTGAACTTGAATTTGTAATCCCACTGCTTCATTCTCCCAGAATGCTTGGGTTGGCAAGCTTGTTCCACTATTGTCTCTTAAATGAAGCTATTAATTTATATTAAAGACAGGAAAAGAAATTTGAAAAAGGGAAAATTGAGCTACAATTTTGGATAACTGAGATAGGAAACAGTTGTGGAAATTGTAGAAGAAAATAGTATTTAAAATAAATATAAAATTCTGCAGATGATTAACAAAATAGATATTGCCCTTACTCTTAACTAGGTAGCAAAGTCATCACTGGACTATTATATAAACAAATGGATTTTCTTCAATTTTTCATGAAAAGTTGCATAATTTTCTGCTTGAAGAAACTCATTATGCAGAGCTTATTGATATATTATTTACACGAGTCACTTAAGGAGAAACACAAGTCATTCATCAGTTTTAATTAATGATTTAAAATCTGTGGATACAATAAAATTTAAGACTCTGGGATTCAGATGTTATTTAAATCAGGTCAACCAGTCTGTGATCTCTTAGGACCTGAGTTGCACAAGAAATGAGTTGCAAGACAATAAGCAAAAATTACATATAAAACACCTATTCGTTGCTTCCAGTACCTCCTGTCAGATGAACAGTGTCATTAGATTCTCAAAGGAGAGTAAACCCTGCTGTAGACTTCACATGTAATCGATCTAGGCTGCATGTTTCTTAAGAGGACCTAATACATGATGATCAGGGATTATAATGAAACCAAGATGCAAGTTGCAAACATAGATTAACGTTAGTAAAGAGGCTTTTTCACAGGAAAAAAAAGACCAACTTAAGTTAATTGCATGCAGATTCATCAAATTACTCTCAGTGACTGGCAAGTGACAATTGATTTGTATCTGATGGCAGATTTTACAGTGTCAAGTGACTTGATGTACTTCAACTATACCACTGAATCTGGTGTCAGACTTTAAGTTACAATCTAACACTTAGGTTAGGCCATACATAGATTATACATTGTTTCATTTGACACTTCCATTAACAACTCTGTTCAGCACTACATACATGTCTCACAGAATGCTTATCTCAGTCACAGTTTTAATAAGTCCACAACAAGGGGCTGGAGGATTTAGCTCAGCAGCATAAGCACTTGCCTGGCAAGTGCGAGGTTGTGAGTTCAATCCCTGGTAACAGAAAAAAGCAAAAAAAAAAAAAAAAAAAGTCCACAACGAACCCTAGCCAATATATGTACAGAAAACAACCATCTTTGGACAACTTCTTTGAAAATGGGGCAAGTCTCAGTGATGAGACAGAAAAACACAATGATGTAGAGGAAACTCCCGAACTACTAGATGTCCAGTACAAGTTCATGATGGAAGTTAAGAGAAGAATATATTTACTGAGAGAAAGAAAACTTCTGACTGAGAGAGAAATGGGTCTCCGGTGGGTTACCAAGGATTCTGTGTTTTCTAGGGCCTTTCATAGAGCAAAACCACAAATTGAGGCATGTTTAAGGTAAGAACATGGAAACTCACAAGATGGGCATAAAGTGGGATAGAACAATGGTCAACCAATAAGATTACAAGTATAATTGATCCTGCAAAATTGATTAAATATGGGACAAATTGGAAAGCAAGTCATGTGGCAGGGAGGCATAAATATAGAAGAGGGTCTTTGCCTGTATGGGGTTGGGTTAGTGGCTTTTCCTGGGTTTTCTCTAAATAGAGACCTATTTACATTATCAATACCTGAAGTTTATCCTTACAATGCGGGTGCATTTGTTTGATATTCTGTCTTCAGGTTTAGCCCACAATAGGAGATAGTTGCCCCCCCCCCCACAGTTACAAAGTATCTGATGTTCTGCACTGGTTTCTTTGAGGGCCCAGCTCTGTCTGACTGCCTATTAATATTTCTATCTAACTCAGCTGCCTGTAACACTAAGACTACCAAGGATAATGAAAACTGCATTTAAAAGAAAATACCCAGTTACATTTTGAGTTCATTGCAACAGATGATTCACATGCAGTCAACCAACTTTGTATAGTATATGGAAACTGACTAGCAAATGAAGCTATGGAATTTTCAAAACTAATTTTCCACATGTAGTCCAAGCACTCTACGTTAAGATATAACCATTTGTAATTTAAAAAGTGCATGAACAAAAATAAAAACAAGGAAAACAAACAGATAATGAAGGCCGATTGATTTCATATGTTTGCACTAAAAGCATCATTCTTAGTAGCTAAAAACTGATTTGCTAAAACTAAGAAGCTTTTTTCCTACAGATGAACAGTTGATCTTGCCTTCTGCTGAAGGTATTTGTCATGAACGTTTAGGACTGATTGAAGCTCAACTGGTGACACATGTTCCTCTTTAAACTAGCACTATAACTAGACTGATGAATTAGCAGATGATATTGAGGCACAAGTTTCAGAGAGGATAAATTCTGATCAAGGTGTATAATACAGATTGATAAATCCACTGATGTTGATCACAAGGCAAAATGTTTGATTTTGTGTGATATATTTTTCAGGAAGATGTGTAGTAAGATATATTATTGTATACTTTGGTTACCAATCAACATCACAGCTGAAGAACTATTCAAGACTTTAAAAGGATACGTATCAGGAAAGCTAAATTGGTCATTTGTATTGATACATGCATGAATGGAGAAGTTGCTATGACAGAATCTCCTTCTGGTTTCAGTGCTCTATCAAAACATCATCTCTAAATATGAGTCTATATTTATGCCAGTGATTATGAACATTTTAGAGACCAAGTGCCAAAACTGCAGCTCAACACTCACTTATTTATCAAAAAGTGCTAACACTGGAATTAAAAGTGAATACTGAGGTTTTAGTCTTGGACAAAACAACTCACACATTGAAATCTTTTAAAATTAAAATTAAAATAAAAACAATATTCATGCCTTAAGTTTGCCAACACTGGTCTATGCACTGGGTCATTGACAGAGAAATGCTGGCTAGCAAACAATAGCACCTAAACTCAATAACGTCTCCCAGAGTGTGATTAAAATTATCAACCACAATAAAGAACATTGCTTTAACTCACATCTGTTCATGCTTTTGTGAGAATATTGACTCAGAGCACATATGTCTTCTCTTATATACAGAAGTGAGATGGCTTTCTAAATGTGGAACACTGATCAGAGATTTTTTTGAGTTAGAAGAGTAGCTCCAAAGACATCTTTTAGAGAAACAGGAAGCACATTTCAGAGAGGACACAAAATGTGACAGAACACTTGCTTTCTCATGTACATATTCAATTTGCTTAATCCATGCAATCCATCACATCAGAGGTAACTGATAACTGCATTCAAATTAAAACATAAAGTGAATATGTTGAAAGTCAGACTGGAATTATGGTGCAACAAGTAAACATTGGAATATTTGAAAATTCAAACTTAAGCATAAATTTTAAAAGTCACTGACCAGCACCTTCTTTTTCCCAGATGGTTTATAATCACTTGTTTTAGCTTTGAAAAGAGATTGATCACAGCTTCCCAACCACAAATAGACCCCCAAATGGGGAAGAAATGTGTTTACAACTCATTAAGGAATTAGCCAGGTGATTTGATGATTGTCTTATTTAGTTTTCTCATTTCTGAGACAAAATACTTGACAATGAAAGTTAAAGGAGGAAAGTTTTATTTAGCTCATGATTTGTAGATGCTTCAGTCCACAATCAGCTGACTCCAAGGCAGGGTAGCTTTACAGAGGAGAGCAATTCATGGAGGACAGAAGACAGCCAAAGCAACAAGGAAAAGAGAGAAGACTTATTCTGTGTCTTATATTGTATGTAGACTACTGTGCTAGAGTAGTTATAGTAGTTACCCTTAAACCCAGAATCGAACTATGAATCAATCACAAAATACCTTCAGTTGCATCTGAAAAGTCCATGACCACATGAGGGTTTGGGGTGATATTCAGACACAAACCATACATAACAATGTTGGTTGTGCTAGAAGAGAAACAATTACTTGACACTGCAAATGATTTTGGTCTTAAAATTAAATTTGAAACAATTTCAAATCCATATATCATATAGATTAAAGTCCAAGTGGAATATTTTGAGACAGCCATGAAAATATTGAAAAGTGCACTTCCATTTTCAATGTCCTACTTTTGTGAAATAGTTTTTTTCTGCAGTAGTGGAAACCAAAACACAATCATGGTATTAACTAGACAAGAGCAACATACTTCAGGTTTCTCATCACACCCAGATTGCGACCATCTAGTTACAGGCAAACAAGCTTAGAGTTCCCACAGATTCTGTGTTATGACCCATTATATAATTATTTCATTATATATTTCAATGTAATAATAATAAAGTGCACAGTAAGTGTAATTTGCTTGAATCATTCCCAAACCACTTCCAACCCTGGAAAAACTGTCTTCCACAAAACAATATCCCGGTGTCCTAAATGATTTAGAATGATTGATTTACACCAATGTGAATAAAGGGGCTAAAAATCCATGCATTTAAATAGCATCACAACATGTAAAATAGAAGTAAGTCCATGAATGACAATGTTTTGAGACCAGTGAGAAAAACTTTTTTATTCAATCACCATGAGGACATGTATTCTCAATTTTTATGGGAAATATATTTGCTTCAGAGTGACATTTATTTCTAATATAATGTTATCTTTATTTTACACAGTGAGACATGAAATTGTTTCATATTTTTGAAAATTCATTTTAAGGTAATTTACAAACTGAAGTATTTCTAAAGTCACTTCAATCCCGTGAGCCCAAGTATGGTTAATGATATGTATCTAGGTTTTGAATTTATAACTCAAAGTTTTACATTAGTTTCAACGTACAGTACTTTTATCTCAGTGAGTAAATGGTCACTAATGATTATGCCCTGTATTATTTTTCAAACCAGGGATATTTTAGTAGTAGTGACAATTATATGCATTAGTTTAACTAAATTGCCAAACATGACAACTCATTTTTCCTAGGCATAGAATATGGTCACAGATCTTGCTAAAATTTGAGAGGAACTGAAATTTAGACCTCAATATCTAGAAATACCACATTAATATATGTTTTATCATGGTTTATTCTGCATAGTGCTGATAATTGTGGTGGTTAAAGTTAATTGTTTCAAAAAATTGAAGGTGATTTGAGACTTGTCAATCTAATATACAGGCATAAGACTGTTAGACAAATCTTTAGCAGTTGTGTATCTTCAGAGGAAACAAAATTACACTTTATTTGCTATCAATGAACTCTCGAGCAATTTATTGTTACTCTGGTTTGAAAGAATTAGGTTTGCAAAAGCATTAATTTTGAAGTATAACTTACCTTTTCTTAAAATTCTATGCAAGCAAATACAGTTATTCTATTGTTGATAGTATTAAAATTACTAGTGTGGTATTCTTGCATTTAAAAAAGTAAAGTAATTACCATACTTCCTAGCTTCAGTGTTGGCAGAGAACTTTGTCAAGGTTGTTCTGAAAAATAATAATTTCATATTCTCCTATAACATAGTTTCTTTTCAGAAACATAAAATATCTCCGACAGCATCAGGCAGTTAGGGTGGTATGCTCATAGACACATAAAATGTATCTAACTATGCACTGTTACATCTATTTACAAAGCAAAAGAATGCAAAAATTTGACTATATTTTCATATATTATTATTTTCATTTCTTCCTTGAATTCTTGGTCTTTAATCCTGGCTGACCATTTTCCCCACAAACCCAGAGTTAATCTGAAATAAGTTTCTGTTTAATATATGTATTTATGAGTGTGTTCTCCTCTACTTGATGTGGCTTAGTAACAGTTTGGAGAGATAAGGCACAGATATCTGCTCCCTTTCATTGTAATTCTAAAGTACTGCTAAGGTCATTGAATTGCAGTGTAGCCACATGTGAACAAAACAATACACCTAATTTATTGCATCTTGTAAAAAAGTATAAAAACGAAATATGGAAATTGATGCTATATTGGCAAATATTCTGAAGGTTAAAAATCTTCAAAGTGAACAATATTGAAAGGTTAGTGATAAATATATATAGGAAAAGGTATTTGAATATATAGATTGAAAACTCACCAGTTAGTGCAGGATTATATTTAGAAGCTGTCAAATAAAAGATGTGAGAAAAGAACAATGTCAGTTTTTCATTGATTTGTTTAAGCTTTTTGCTCAAATGTGTTCAAGATTTAAAGAAGAAAATTGCACATGGATTATTTGCCGTTTTCTACCCTGATTTGAAACTTTATCGTGTTTTTGCAGAGAGTAAAGATGTGGTGCAATGCAGTGTATGTTTCACGAAAATAAAATTACCTCTAATGTCTTTTTTATCTATTTAAATTGATGCAATCATGGTGGAAAACAAATAGTTTCTAAATTCTTTCTAAAGTCTCTATTAGTGTCTCATTTTAAATATGTATTTTCTTAAGAGCTCCTTGAGTAGAGTTTTTGCTTTCTCTTTATTTCAGTTTCTTCAGTGTAGCAAACAAAGCTCTTGGGCGTGCTTTCTACATAGTCCTGATGACTAATATACAAGTGGCAACTTGTAAATGCTTCCTAGAAGGTATGCCAGATTCTGTATGTCTAATGTTTTGAAATACTATGGAACAAAATAGGCTCTAAATAGATGTTTATTGAATGAATAAATTGTATCCTTCTTACCACTCTCTAAAACTGTCCTCAGATTCCCAAATAGATGTTAAATCTTACTTTCTTGATGTTTAATGGCTTGAAAATTTATCAGAACTACCATTTTCATTAGCTAAAGTATTACAAAACATTTTAATGATCTACTTTTTCATTCTTTGCCACAAATCTAGAGATTTAGTATATATATATATATATATATATATATATATATACACATATAGCTAAAGCATATTTGAAATAAGTTACATTTATGCGCACACTTTTAGTATATACCATTGAAACCGTTACCATAATCAAGTCAATGGACATACATATAAATCCAAAAAGTTTCCATATGTCCAATGTTAATCCCTAAATTTTGCACTGAAGTAATCTGTAACAGAGTCCAAGATGAATAGGGACATAATTATGGTCATGGTAGATGTATTTGCTTTTTTACCATTATCACTTAACTGGAATCATACAGTGTGATGGCTTCTGGATGTATCAGTTTAGCTAATCTATAGTATGTGCCCCAGAAATCTGTTTCTAGTATTATTTTCATCATAGAGGAAATTGATCCTGGAAATTCCCCTGAGGACTTGCATGGTCTAGTGTGCAGATCTCTGGTGTAATTCTCATTTTTGCTTCTCTCTTTTCTCTAGACCTCTTCCTCATGAACTCTAGCTCATGAACTCTAACTCATGAACTCTAACGCTTTCCCAGACTCATTTCATTACTTTTGACTAAAGGACATCATCCAGCTCTACCTAGGTTTGACTCTACTTTTGCTGCAGCCTAAATGCCACCCAGACAGTCAATTGCAGCAATTGTAGGATTAGTCATTTATTTCTTGTCATTCAAGTATCACAGACTTTCATTGTCCAATATATAATGTCATTGAAACTACCTATTTTCTCTTAGTGTCCTTCTTTCAATCTTGAGAGTAATCCGAGTGTCTGATACTCCAACTGAGATAAAAATAAAATTGATATTTTTAAAGTATAAATTAGTTTAAATAACTCCCTCCTTAAATTATTAATAGTTTATCAATGCACATAAAACAGACCCTTTATTAGTATAATATTTATAGTTACTTCTCCAAACTTGTGTATCCCAGCATAACAACTATATACCAACTAATTGAATTGTCTTATAACAATTTTCCATAATTAATTATTGTTCTTGTGATCACTTTTTCACAACATTGATTTTATACTAAGCTTTTCTTTTATTCTATGCTTCATGGTCAAAGTTCCATTTTTCTGTTTCTTACCATATTAGAGAAACTGGTATCAGACAAACTGTGGCACAGAGGTAAGTTTCAAGTATAAATGATGTAAACTACATCTAAAACTGACTTTTCACATCATCAGAGAACTGCAGGCAGTGAGGACCTGACAGGACATGATCCTAGAGAAAATAGAAGCAACTATGCTGTTAAGGTTTTTGTCAATTCTTAACACAGGACAAGGAAGTTGGACAAAAAGCATCAAAGTGAACATGAAAAAGGTTCACATAAAAAAGGCAAAGCTTTCAGTTCATGACCCTGAGAGAGAGAGGCCCTAGTAAACAGTTCTACTTTCCTCAAAAATCGGAATCACTGAGCCTTACAGGGTAGGTCTATGGTGTAAGATTGCAGAATGTGGGGCTGGGGATTTAGCTTAGTGGCTTAAGTGCCTGCCTGGCAAGTGCAAGGTCATGAGTTTAATCCCCAGTACAAAAAATAAAATAAAATTAAATTAAATTAAAATTAAAACAATTACAGAATTTGACATGGCTGTGCAAACAGACAATAAAAAAATCAGACTTAAAAATTAGCTTTAAGATCATCAAAGTAATTGGTTTGTACTTATTCTACATGGCGAACAGAAATTTGCTTTTTGAGAGAGATAATATTATCTACTTTTACATAGTTTTATAAACATAGTAATAGATATTTAATAATTTATTATTAAATATGCAAAGAAAAATTTAGAGTGACTAAAAATGGTGAGAAATAAAAAACATACTAAAGACATACGTATTAGGAAGGCAGTTATCTCAAACACACTTTAAAGTGATTAAGAGTATTGTAATCACTGAATTAGATAGAAATATATAAAATCAATTAATATAATAAAGTAAATGATTTATAGATACAGATAGATTGATAAAGAAAATGAAAGATGGGTTTATTAAATTGGTATAAAATAATAGAAGATTCAGGGCCAGTAATTTAACTCAGTGGCATAAGTACCTGCCTGCTAAGAGCAAGGTCATGAGTTTGATCCCTGGTACCAAAAATTAATAATAATAATCATAATAATCATAATAATAGAAGATTCAGAATTTCAGTAGCAAATGTGAAAATCAAAGCAGAAAGAGAATTAGAAAACACAACATGGATAAGGTGATATATATGATACATATATATGTTATACATACACATATGTATACATATATTATGCATCAAAAAAGGAGAGCTTCCAAAGTCACAATGGCATACAATAAAATGGCAATACACATACAACCACAGATTTAAGTAAAACTTAACCCTGAAAGCATGAAAACAAAGAAGAATTATAATAACACTCCTGATAACCAAAGTAAAAGAGAAAAAATATTAGTATAGAAAAATCATAAGTTGACCCTTATTTTGGGAGTAGGGGTACCAGGAATGGACCTCAGGAACTCACACTTGCCAGGCAGGCATTGCAATGCTGATCTATATCCCCAGCCCTGGCTGACAATTTTATCTTCTTGTTGTGAGGCAACAAATAGAGTAAGCTGATGTCTCAAGAGACAATTAAAATCTAAGGAAATTCCTACTACATCTTAGGGAACCAATAAAAAAAATAAATTCATATCTAGAATTATGAGACAATTTAAATACATAGATAAAATAAAGAATATTTTCAAAAATAAACAAAATTATAGAGAGATAATGGCCAGAAAATCTTCTCTTAAAATAGATAAGGGAAATCTGTCTAAAGGATTTCCTTTAGACAGAATAACACTGTTACAGACAGGACTTCTGTTACAGACAGGACATCCCCTTCCCATAAAAACATCTACATAAATGAGATTGCATATTTATCCTTGACCATGCATAAAAAATGCAACACAGTATTTGTTATATTGTGTGCTCAAATAATATTTGGAACTTTTATTTTGTTATTTTTCCAATAATCTAATCTCCATTTTTACCTCAAAGTGCTATTCTACTCTAGTCACTACTTTGAGTCATTTCTCTTTTACTTTATAACAATTCTTGTCTTACCCATATTTCAAATGTAAACTTTATGTTCTCTAATTGCATAGTTATGGTTAGAGCCTTCTAATCCTGGATACAATTAGCCTTGCTTTACCCCTATATCTGGGACTGATAAGAATTCCAGCTGATTCTATAATGTTATACAACATTCAATGCGATTTAAAGCTTTTCCACCTTTATAAAATGTGAGACCACCACTTTAAAAAAGATAATATCACTTTCTTATTACTGCCAAAATAAATAGGGATTTAAATAAGAAAAAATATATAACTATATACATGGCAAATCAGAAAATCAGATTTATATGTATGTTGATATAATTTAAAACATGTGGAAAATTTGTGACGATCTCTAACCCTGACAATTCAAGCACATTTAGGAAATATTCAGTTCAAATAGACTCAGAAGAAAATTAAAATAGATTCTACTTCACAAGGATTGAAATCAAGTTTCAAAAAAGTAGGATTTCTCTTATCCTTAGCAGAGGGTATACAGAATGAAGTATGCCATCATCATTTTCCGATAGTCAGAGCACCCCCAAACTGGAAAGATGATTATTTCCTACAAAATGGGTATGTATTATTTTGATGTCCAACTTCAGTTTGGGAGATAGCAGAAATCTAATAATTGAGATGTATACATTGAAATGGATATCTGACAAAATTTTGATGTATTGGTCTCTGAAATTCTATCACTTAAAATGTGGATCATCTTCCTGTCATGCCACAGGAGTCTCTCTTGAGCGACAGTATTTTTCCCTGCAAAATTGGCCTTATGCTTCCCTGCTGCACATTCTACTAAAGAAATTTTATCATGTGGCGTACCTTAGATGAAATTTGTAGAACTTTGAAGCAAAGGAAAGAGGCTACATCTCTAAGGATACCTTAGAGAATAAAAATAGGGTTTGTTAGAAACCTTGATCCATGAAAAGAGAAAATGTTAAATGTGACACAGTTGATTTAGGATAAATTTTTAAAGATGCAAATTTTAACACCCTATCAAAGTCTTTAGAAAATGATGTAAATTGACTACTAGGATAGATTCTCAAAGTTGGAAAAGAAATAAAGATGCAAAGAGAAAGCCAACTGGCTAAGTTCGTACTGAAACAGTAGGAATTCAAAGTATCAGTGAAGTGGGCTTGCTTGCTTGATTATTCTATGTAAGCAGAAAGCCTTACCAGGTAATTATGTTTCATAGAAGGACTTGGAGAAGCTAATGATGTCTCCAAACCAGAAGAACCAACATCATTAAAATATTCAAAAGTTACTCTCCTTTCCCTTAGTAAACATTATTACTGATGAAAGTAGAGACAATTATAGAACCAGAAACAATAATAGAAAGGAGAGAACTCAAAATCATAGAGAAACAGTAAATATGCTTAAAAACTAGAACTCAGGATGCAATTATAACAATCAGCATGACTAAACAGCCCACATGCTGTCTAACACACAGGTAATTATGGAGCTATTAAGCCAAAACAATACCTGTATGTGCAATATGCAGTCTCTTCAACTTACCAAAAAGAAAAATGATCTTTGATAGTTGTTTTTTTTAAAGGTATAATTATCTAACAAGATTCCAAACCTGAGCTCATTTTCAGACACAAACTATTTTTCCTGAAAGAATTCAGTTGTCCAGTTATCTAGGTGGAAAACCCCTGTAATACTGTCAAAGACAGATATGCTAATGATTTTTCCAAGAAGGGTTTATGAACTTTTACATCAATAATGTCATTAAAGAATAGCACTCAAACATTTACAGATGCTTTCCCTGCTTGTCTGAGTGACATTAATACCTGCAGATCTGAAGTCTCTTCATGATCCCCAGTTACACTGAAGATTTTTAAAGTCAGCTAATTATTTTTTCTTATAATTTAGCCAACAGTGAATGCACTGGATCTGAGACCAATCTGGTAGTCATTTGCCTGTTTTATGAAGAAGAGACTGGTATTTATATAGTTAGTAGCTATTGCAATTCCCATGTTAGGTTCTTAGATTATAGAATAACAGCTATCAGAAAGAGTGGTATCAAGTGAAACTACAAAATAATAATTTAAAAATAAAATTTTATCATAGGGTAAAATGGCATACATCAGTGGATCATTTAGATATAAAGGACATATAAGTGGAAGCCCTCAACATTTTAAAAATCTATTTACCATGCATATTTGTGGAGAAGCTAGATTGATTATGGAGAATAACACTAAACTCTCCAAACTTCAAACTACACCACAATAGCAGCTACTATGTTATATGTTGGATATCTTTTTTTCTTTAGAGGTATAATACAAGCTCAAGTACATAGTGTGAATTCATTGATTGGGGATACAATAATTTTCTACTCTGTTTAGAAAACAAATCAGAAGCAACATTGACATGAAAAGGACAACCACATACATTGGTAGTTTTGCACCCCATAGGGCTAAGCTATATCTTAATCAAGAGAGATAGGGAGAACTGAATCTGCTAGATCTCATGCTAAGAATAACATTGATCCATAACACAATATTCTATATCACAATGGAAAACCAAGAAGAAAGAAATAGGAGTTGTATATACTGGGATTATTTCTAGTAGGTACTAAATATTGTATCTCTTGGGACTTTTTGGTTTTTTTTCCACTTGGACATTTGTATTATTTTAAGTATGACTTGTAAGATCATATCTTAGGCCATAAGACAACTCCTAACAAATGATACATATTTTTCTGAACAAATAAGAATAGAACTAGGCTTCCCATCAGTAACCAGGTCATGTCCAGAAGGCAGCAACCACCCTTGCCCCCATGTACACCAGCAGCCATTGGGATGATTCCAGTAATCAGCTCAAGTCAGCAGCTAACCCTGCCCCTGCAAGCATAACAACCACAATCTGGGACACTTCCTGCCCCCGATAGCCAGCATGGACTGGAAAAATAGTAGCCCATCCACACCAGTGTAACCAATAGCTGCCATTGGATACCCTTAGCCATCACTGGCAAGAACCAGTTATGCTTCAGAGAAATTGTAACCAATGCATGAAGCACCTGGAACCCCACTACTCAATTGTCTGGAAAAACCCAGGAAGGTGTCAAGATAAAGAAGCAAAAGGAAGATCTCTTAAAAATAACAAGGAAGCAGGAAATAATAAATCAATGGCTGCAAGACAACAAAAAGAAAAAAAAAACAATTTAAGAATAATAGGTATCAGAAAAAAGCAGGGGTCAACACAAATGACATAAAAAATCTACTTACATAAGTAACAGTAGAAAACTTCCCAAGCACAGGAAAACAACCTGACATAAAGATAAGTGAATCATAGAACTCCAGCTTAGCCATAACCAAATTAAATCTACACTCAGACATATAATAATCAACATCCCAAAATTTCAGCAGAAAAGTAGAATATGAAAAGATGTTAGAGAAAAGAAATAGATTACCTAAAAAGAAAAATCCATCACAGTCACAACAGATTACTCAACACAAACCATCAAGCCAAGAAGAGGTTGGAGTGAAGTACTTAGAGTCCTCAAAGAAAACAACTTCCAAACCAGAATGATGTGTACAGCAAAGCTATCTTTCAAAATTAATGGAGAAACAAGATACTTCCATGACAAGGAACAATTGAAGGAATTAATGACAACCAAACCAAACCTACAAAGAATACAGAAGGATATTCTAGAGAGAGATGAAAATGACCACAGTTCCAGAGAAGCATCACCAAGCAGGTCAGACAATTGAATGGAGGGGAAAAGTGGGCATCCAATGACAGGAAAATAGCATGGCAGAGATAAGCCAGTGCTTGTTAGCCAACCATTAATGTAGATGGCCTCAATTCACCAATAAAAAGAAACATGGGCAGAGTGGATCAGGATCCATCAACATGCTTTATACAAGAAATACATTAAACTTGAAAGAAAATTCATAGACTGAAACTGAAAGGAGAGAAAACAATGTTCTATGTGACAGGGAACCAGAAAAACTTAGAGGTAGTTTACCCATCAACCACAGAATGGATAAGAAAGATATGACATTACTATATAATGGAAAGTTACTCAGCTATAAAGAAAGATAACTTCGAGGATCTTGTAGATAAATGGATACAACTTGAGGTCATGCTCAGGGGTGAAATGGTTCAGAGTCACATGGGTGAACCTTGTTTTGTTTCCTAGTATAAAAAACTAAAGGACACAATATATACTAAATACACAATAGATATTTTGAAAGTAAAAGAGGAGGAAATGTCTAAAAAGGAAAGGCAGCGGCCATTGTTAATCTATTATAGTGATTTGAAACCCTGTATTGCTTTCATTGTTTTGTTTTGATTGATTTCATTCTATTTTGTTTTCTTTGGTTTTACTATGTCTGATGGTATGGGCAGCTATTTTGAGGACAACAAGAGGCATTATGGTAGCCATTGTTGCTTTCCTATTACCTTGTTTTGAAGTCTTGTATTGCTTTCATTATTTTGCTTTAATTGGTTTTATTCTATTCTGTTTTGTTTGATTTTATGTCTGATGGTATGGGTGGTTATTTTGATGATAACAAGAGGTATAGTAGCCATTATTGATTTATTGATTTCCATTTATTTATTTATTTATTTATTTTTTTTGTAACAAGGATCAAACTCATGACCTTGCACTTGCCAGGCAGGTGCTTAAGCCACTGAGCTAAATCCCCAGCTCCTTTTATCTTCTTTTGAAGTTCTATATCACATTCATTGTTTTGTTTTGATTGACTCTATTCTGTTTTATTTGTTTGCCTTTATTCTCTTCAAAAAAATAAAAGTAAATAAAATTAGAAATCAATAGCAGTGAAGACTTCAAAAGCTATATATAAATACATAAACAATAAATAACATGCCTCCCAGAACGAATATGTCAAAAATAAATTGAGAAATTTAAATATTCCTTGAGACAAATGAAGATAGCAATACATTCTGCCAAAATCAATAGGATATAGTAAAAGCAGTGTATGGAATTTACAATATCATAATAAACACAATGCATTAAAATAATCAGGAACAAAATACTTAAGATCATCCTCATTGATATAGAAAAGGTGTTTTGTAAAATTAAAAATTTACACAAATTAAATATAGAAGGAAGTTGTGTCAATGCAGTTAAGGAGATACATTTGAAAAGTATGGCTAATATGATACCACACAGTGTACAGTTGGAAGCTTCCTTTTCTGAATCTGCAATAAATAAAGGATGACCATTTTCACCACTTTTATTCTACATAGCACTGTAAGGCCTGGCTAGAGCAATTAGGCTTGAATCTGACTTTAAGTAAGTTACTCAAGTGGCCTCATGGAAAGTAGATTATTATTGGGCCACAGCTTGAGACAAGGCAATTGTCAAAACAACACAATGAAACAACCTCTGTCAAATTGGATGGAGGACGCTTCATTCTGTCAGTCTTGGAAAGACAGGTACAATCTGTTGAATGGAAGAAAAAACAGTGATATACTTAACTTGGATAAAGATAATTTAATGAATGTATAAGATATGGGTAACTTTATGGAAAACTTGTCATAGTTGTAGCTCCTGGATATGAGAAGCATTATCATATTTGGTCAAGAGGAAGAGATATTGTGGGTTTGGGTAAGACCTATCAGGGAAGAAGAAGAACCAGAGGAACATGCACTAGTCTTAGACATGTGGATGGACTATCTCAACACATAAAAGTGGGAAGAAGAAAAATTGTATATAATTTTAGTGGAAATTGACAATGTAGAATGATATGAAGAAAGAAAAAAGATGTGTTTCTGTTGTATTTACCTTTTCCTTTCCAGCATAACATAACTTATAAGCTAGGAGACTTCAGAAGAATAGATTTCTGCCAAATTCTTGAAGGAGGACAATACTACAGGACTTCAAAAAACAGAGCCATTTTCAACTATGGTGGGCAAGAGACCCTGGAAGCTTGGCTCTTACTAGGATGTAATATTTGCTATTTAGTATGGTAGCACTGGCCAAAGTCGTGAACTCAAATTCTCATGACTGAATCAGCATTGTTGACTCTCACAATTGTTTATTTATATTTCAACAACATTACTGTGAATATTTTCAGGTAGGTATTACACAAGTGTAACCTGGTATCACCCACAAAACTGTAGACATATTTTCTTGAGTAACTGTCTACTGTGCTAGAGACATTGTAAAGAGAACTTTGGGTTTCTCACATCTGATTTAATCTTCACCATACTTTAGGCATGTATTGTTAGCCGTAGTAGCTTTATGTGAGAGTATTAGAACCAAGAAAGGATGAAAGAAGATCATATGAAAAGTAAGTGCATGATTTATGATTAAAATTTTTGATTCAAAATATTCATGTTTAATGACTGAGCAGCAGTATTCTTATGACCGGACTGTGCAATATCACTAGAAAGATAAAAGTTCCATGCAAAATGATTCTGCAAACCAATGCTTCATTAAAGAAAAGCAATTTTAAACAGAAAATAAATGTTTATGGTGCCTAACATTGAAACTATTATAAAGTGGTGAAATTAATATTTCTAGAAAAAACAAAATATTACAAAGTAGAGATGTAATTACAAGAATATTTAAGAATACTACTTAAGAATCTTTGTAGCTTAAATAAAGACCATGGTTGGTCTAGGGTCTTATATAGCTCCTTTCTGAAAGCTGATCACAAATAATGAACAATTATAGCTCTGTGATTCTATATTTTATGGTTATTATATATTTTCTTATAAAATTATATATTTGCCCTGGGAAGCCAAGAAAACACTGATAAATGTTTGCAAAACTGAGATTTTTCTTAATTACATGTAAAAGCCTTTGCATTTCTAGCTGCTTATTTTATTCAGTCCAACAAAATGTAGTGAATTACAAGGATAGCTTTAGGCCAAAATTATCAGATAGTTTCCCTAAAAAGGCAAAAGAGGTAAGTTTTAGTATTTTAGTAATGAAAGTTTCATTCTGATAATGCTATGAGTAAACATTGTTTTGTAATTTCAGATTCCCTTCTAGGTTTTTGCCTTCACAACTGCCAGACAACTGATTCGTGAGTTTGTGTCACAGTTGAATGGTGTGCACCCATCTAAGAAACCAGAAACACAGGGACGTCTCAGAACAGATGGAAAGTACCCATGGATGCTTTCAGCTACTTAGGGGACTGGGAAATTAACAGAGGAGTCTGGGTTCTGATATTAAAATAGCTGTTCACTAGCATCACTACAAAAGTCATCAATGACAGTTGTTGTCTTCACATATTTTAAATTCTTAGCAATGCCTGAGTTCTTAAGGCTGTTAATTTTGCACTCTGAAAACAAATCTGTGGAATAACTTCTGGAGTTTTAATTGTTTGCTGGCTTTTCTGGTTTTTATTTTGCATTTTTAAAATCTTTAATACTGATCGGGAAAAATTGGGAGTATGGATGGTAACAAAGAAAATACATTATGGATGTGGTAAAGAAGAAACTATTTGAAAAATAAGTATTAATATTCCAATTTAGTCTCATAGATTATTTATTAAAGTTTTCACTAGGAATAAATTCACTTATATTAAAAATAAAACATACTGTAAGAACACCTGCCTCACACATATTGCTAATTTTAGAAGCTGAAGATATATGATTTATGACCTCATTTCCTCCCGTCATTCCCTCTGTTTTCCTAGAAGGTTAGGAGTTCTTCCTGAGACAGGAAAAATATAAGATATCATCTATCTTGTTTGATTTCCATCAATTTCCTAATCTTGTGATCACATCTCACCTTACTGTCTGATTACATTTTGTTGCTTTCAAAATCTGAGTTTAATCAGAATTGTTTTTCTTAATCAAGAAAAGTAGTCTTTTGAAAGTTTATGTGTGATTTTAAAATTAGGGTTTTTTATCTTCTTAAATTATTGCTTTCTTAAGCCACATGTATATGAGCTCTCCATTTACCTTTGGATGTCATATAAACACCAATAAAAACTTTTCCTGTTATTTTTCCCTACAATCTTCATCATCAGTTAGTAATAATTAGTATGCCAAGTTTACACATTTTTAATAGATTTGCTGCCAGAGATGCTTCCCTATTCACCAACCAAATTAATAGTATGTAAACTTAAATTGTACACTAATTATATTCTTGAGTAATGCTAAATTGAGGGTAGGCACGAACTGAAGAAAGAGCTATAAGGCAAGTGTCATAATGATATAGAAATGTGGGAAAGAAAAACATTTAAAAATATTCAGTTTGAGAAAATGTGATTTCTCAGGTAGGGACTAAGATTGTGCTTTTCCTGCCTGTGCTCTTATTAGAAATGTTTGCACTTGTACAAATTCTGATTGGGATCCTAGAGAGTAATGAACAGGTAATGATTATTTACTTGAGCTTTGGAAAATAGGTGACCTTTGGTTGACAGCATATAATACCTGATCTGCATGGGACCTGTGGAATAAATTACACTAATTGCTTGTTTTTTTTCAGGTTGCATTTAAACAATAATTTATTTGAATGTACAATGCATCTATTTGGAAAAATGTTTAATGTCTGAAGTAAGCAGTTCACAGCTTCTGAAGCCAAATCCATTTGTGTTAATGCAAGTAACACTTATTTTTACCTCAACCTCCTTATGAATATTTATTTAAGGAAATACCATGAAACTAATTTTATTTATTGATTTTCTTAACCACAGCTCAATCAAAATAATTAACATAATATTTAATAAGTAATATAATTTTCTAAAATTAATAGAGAAAAAATTGCTAACAGTAGTAAATATATCATAATGATGTGAGACTAAATGTGTGAGAACAGCACATATGTAAGGAGTACTTTTATTTATTTTTGTTAGTTTGTTTTTAGTTTTTGGAAACAGAGTCTTACCATGTAATCCAGGCTGGCTTCAAAATCACTATGTAGCCCAGGTTGACCTCAAATTTGTGGCAATCCTCCTGCCTCAGCCTCCCAACTTCTGGGATTACAGGAGTGTGTCACCACCCCAAGTTAAAAAGCACTCTTAAATAGAAATTGTTGTCATTTTTCATTTATCAATTACAGTTGATTTAATGAAATGATAAAATGTTCCTAGCATTGTATAGCGTAACTAGGTGATTTTAAAACCCAAGAAAATGTAAGTGAAAAAAGCTGTAAAATAATTGATTCTAAGAATAATGAAACACTGTATTAGTGAGCAATTTCCATCTTTTTGGCTAATAGAATTGTAGCAGAGAAAAAAATAATTATTTTAGTTTTTAGGACAGCTAAAGCTAGGACTTGCATACCTTTGCTTGCATTCTTATACTGTCACCACTAATCCTGTGGCTTCACAATGTATTCCATAAAACCAATACTTTATACCTAGATGTTAATGATCTTTAACTAAAGCATCTCGATCTGTAACACATTGGAAACTGGATTAATTTACTGTACATGAAAATGTCAATCTTTTTCTTTGCAACTACTTATATGTTATAGTGAAAAGTATCCAAGGCAGGATGAAATGTAAGGTAGCATTTCTGTTATGAAGCCCTTGCAGTAAGATTTAAAAAAATTTCAAATACTCAACAATAATGAGAAGTTCTATATGGCTATTAAGGATAAAATAATCTAGTTTATATTTCAGAAGAGAAAGAGGCCACTAAAATAATAACTGATTAATGTTTACTAGAAATATATACTTCAAAGCACAAAATCTATGAATCAATAAGAGACAAGAGACAAGCATTATGCATGGAGAGATTATGAAATAGAGAAGTCTTGGCTATACAAAGAATAATTTTGTGGAATGTATAATTCTAATGAAACAAATATTATTTTAGAGACAACTAGAGTCAATTCATAACATCAGTATAGCATTAAAATGTTCAAATATTCTTAAATATTTTTGATATACATTTTAAAGACAATGTGCTAAATTCTAAAAGGAAGTACGGAGTTTCTATGTAGAAAAAATTGGGGAGTATATGTTAAAATCTGGTCAAATATACTACCCTGGCTTTCAGAATTATGCATAAATTCAAAAGTAATGACTTTCTAATTTCACTCATGAAATAAATAGTCCTTGGCATTGCCAAGGAAAATTCTTGTTGTAGAACTTTATGAATGTAAACTTTGGTGTTTATAAATATGATATATTGTTAAAAATTAAGATCAAGAAGAAGGCCATAAAAATAAGATCTGTGAAAATATTCCATGTTGATTCCATAAACTGTGGCCTTTAAAAGAAAGTCTCCATCAGAACCATTCTTAGAATATGTACTAACTACTACTTGTGGCCATAATTTAACTCTTTCCCTCCTTGCTTTCTTCAGTGCCATCCTAATTTGATGACCGAGTTTCCTTGATCTTCTTTCAAACCTGGTTCTGCAGACTAAGAATAAAAAATGTATTGACATATTTATTATTTGCTTTCTTCTCCAACCTACATGTTCAAGAACAGGTAAATCTATTAGTATAATTTATGATTCAACCACAAGACCTCATTTAACAAATTTGAATTATTTCATATTTACAGCTAACAACTACTGGTATCTACTAATGAATTTCCTCCTTTGAACTTTGATATATGTAGGCATTTAAATGTTGGGTTCATAAGTATGGAACAAATGAAATGGCACTTAAAAATATTACATTATCCAAAATGTGCAAAATACTTTGTAAGGGTATGGATAAAAGGCCAAAATAGACTATTAAAGTCTTACAAACTGGTGGTGTCATTTTCATCAGCTAGAAAGAAACTCTGCTACAAAAGGGATAGGTATATGCAGTAGCAATCACAGAAAATCAACAAGACATAGTGAGTAATTATAGGAAATAGACAAAATAAAAAAATTCTATATCATTTTAGAAACTGGAAATACATGACACCAAAAAAAGAATGTGATTCATCAGAAAACATAGGGTTGACTTTATATACAATTAATTTGCGGTGTGACTATCCAGTTGGAGACATTCTACACAAAATTAACAGAGTTCTATATAAAAGTAGAGATTTATAGCTGGAAGTCATTCATTCATAATTATTGCATGAATCATTCCATTAGAGTGAATGAGACTTAAAATGGGAAAGTGTGGAATGGAAATAAGATCTCCACAGGTTTCATTGACATTATGAGTAGGAAATGGGAGACTAAAAGACACAGAAAAATTAGGACAAAAGCTAAATTTTAAAAAGATAATGTGATCTAAGAGATACCAGAAAGTAAGGTGTGATGTCAAAACCCTTAATCCAAAACTGAGCAGGAGGATGGCTAGTTCAAGCCCTAGTCTAGACAAATTGTGAGCAGTGAAACCCTATACCAAAATAAAAAATAAAAAATGGATGAGGATGTGATACAGAAAAAAAAGATTCTAAATTCAATCCTTCATACTTCAAAATAGGTCAATGATAGATGATAGACAGATAGATAGATACATAGTTAGAAGATAGATACAGTAGAGCCAAAGGAGTCTGCAAGTAAAAAGAAAAAAAGAATGAGAATATGGAGAAAGAGAAAGATAAGAAAGGAAATAAAAGAAGAATGAAAGAATGTTAAGAGAGAACTAGGAAGGAAAAAAAAAAGCAAGAGTTGTCCTCGACATTGTCCAGTGCAGCTGGGACATTTTGAGGAGTGATGGCTAAAGAAGACCAATGTCTATTTAGATATCAGGAGTAACACTGCAATTCAGGACATCACTGTGACATATTTAATTAAACATACATATTCATTAGTGACTTTACATACAACTACTTAAAGTTATAAGACAAGACCAACAAAGACAAGAATGCACAAAAGAAACCTATTTTGTGATATGAAAGAGAAATTCAGTAATGCATTTATGCATTACTGTCTTAACTTCTCTATGCGAGGCTTATTATAGAAGGTCAGGGACGTCCAGTAAAGACCAACAAACAATCTATTTAAGAATATGCTTTTGTACCAGTGGTTTTTTTTAGTGTTTTAAAAAATTATTCTTAGAAAAGCATTGTACCTCAGAAGAAACAGGACTTTTCAAATAAGCATGTGACAAACTGAAAGTGTAAATAAAGACAAAAATGTATAAAAGATATTGGAAAATGCGAAGAAAATATTCAAATGTAAAGGGAAACAGAGGAGGAGGGAGAAAGGAAAGAAGGGACATGAAAAACAAAGAATAAAAGAAAAACAGAAACAAAGCTTTCATAAATAAGGGGAAGAGATTTGAAGAGAATGGAGGGGGATGGGAAAATAAAAAAAAATCAAGATATATCATGTACAGGTACAAATTCCCTGTGATGAATATTACCATTATGTATATCTAAAAGGTACTAATAAAAGTAAATTTAAAAATAAGCATGTGAAATTATGAAAAAATTAAATAATATGACACTTTTGCCTAGGAGGTAGCTGTACAATTTTATACTAGATTGTAAGGTTTGTCGCAGAAATATTTTGAAAAAAGAAAAATCTATAATCCTTCTTTCCTTCCTTTCTTCCTGTCTTTCTTCCATCCTTCTTCCTTCCTTCATCTTTCCTTCCATTACTCCTTTCTTTTTCTCTCCTTCCCTCCATCCTATCTTTCTTTTTTTTTTGTGACAGGGTGCTTCATAATCCAGGCTGACCTTCAACATATGATCCTCCTGCCTCAGTCTCCCAAGTCCTCAGATTATAAGTGTCTCCAGCCACACCCTACTCCTTACTACTTTAAATAAAATGCCATCTTTAGTTTGAAAAAATTGTGCATTATGTTTTTTTAAATTGTATATATTGGTTAACCCATAGGTTGAATGAAATAAGCAAATAAAAATAAGAAGAAAGTTTTGTTTGCTGGTAAAGACTATTTATGGTTTACAAAAGAGCTATTCCTATTACTAAAGATGTGCTCCATACTTTATGTTCAAACCTACTTTGATTCCCAGGTACACTTGTAACAAGACATTTATTAAAACCTTTTAAAAATAGCACAATCAGAAGTGCTAAAATTATAGCAGAATTTACAACTTCATTTTTTATTTTGAGTTTGACTTATTAATTGTACATATTTTGGGGTTTCATCATGATCATTCAATATGTGTTCAATATATAATAGTCAATTCAAAGTGCCATTTCTGACTGCTTATATGTTTATCATTTCTATGATTTGGTGTCTTTAATTTTCTTTTTCAAGTTCTTCATAAAAATGGATAGATACATGGTCATATTCTTGACAATAAAAGAATCAAGTACCTGATGCATAATACAGCATGGATTAATCTAACAACCATTATACTAAGTGAAAAAAGACAATAACAAAGGGCTACACACTATGTGATCGTGTATAAATGTCATTCAGTAGAAAGAAAATCTATAGGTCCAATGAACTGAATAGCCACAGTCAACTGATAGCTTGGCACAGAAGGAACAGGGTGCAAGAGGGGAGGAGGGAGCTTTTTGAAATGACAGACATGGTCTGTACCTTTTGTACTAACTTGTTAAGCCTCTTTTTCAATAACAATAGCACTGAATTTTATTAATGGAGATAGTATACATGAATGTAAAACTCACTTCAACAACTTTACTTTAAATAAAAATAAAGAATACGTGCAACCAGACATGAATAAGAAGACATATCTGGGAATTATTTAACTATGGATTGTGGCAGTGGTTACCTTTATTAATGGCCTTGGGTTTTCTCCATTTATGATTATTGCATAAGAAGATAGAAAAGAAAAAAATACATACTACTTTGTATGTAAGACTTTGAATAACCATTTCAAATTTAGTGATTAAAGTACCTTACATACTTTTCTTTTGTCAATTTTTAGTGGTGTATACACTGAAATGAGCTAACATATGTTTATAATTGTATTTTAAACATCTAAATGAATATACTGGGTTAATATATACTTCTGAATGTAAAAGTTAATATAAAATATTATGGATTTCCTTTAGGAATATTTTCTCTATGCTCTGAAAATGCATTAATTTTCTTGTAATTAATTTTCCTTTAAGTAGGAAATTCTATTACTTTATTTTCTTTCAAAGATGAGAAATTTGATATTGAAAATAGACTCACTATTTGTCCAGGGATTGTTACATGGTTAAACAGCATTAATAGTATTATAATAGTTTCATAAAGCTGATAAAAGCTAAGTTTATTATCATCAACATAATTATATTAAAAACACTTCATTTAGTGCCTTTTCCACTGTGGAGGTTCTTTTATTATTGAGGTAGTGTGGGAAAGGAGTTTTCCTAATTTATTCTACATTTTATTTTCAATATGAAGTGCTAAACCTATTGAACCATGGCTCTTTGGTGAACTGATCTCTTCACTTTCAGTATTTAGTGCTACGGTAAATTAGGTGTACATAATAACCAGCTGTCGACCTCCAGATGCAGTGGAGTCAAGCTGCATAAATTCTCAGCCTTTCAGACACACACACACACACACACACTGAAATACCTTTTTTTATTTTTATTTTTGAGAATTTGGTCTATTGCTGCTGTAAATAATTTCATACTGTGGAAACTAATTTCATGCCATCTTTGTTTTTAATTTATATATAAAAGAAAAATTTGTGGCAGAAGTTCAAGCATATCAAAATTTTTATAAAAGCACATTTTACATGACAGATATGTGGCATTTAAATTTAATTTCTCTGTATAACATATCTAAAATCTGAAGATTGCTTTTATTAATAAAATAATCTGTATAACTGCAAAAGAATAGCATAATAATAGTCACCGTATTCTTATACTTTAATTTCAACCACACCAATGAATAAATAATCAGAAAAGCCCCTTATAAGGGAAAAGTCAGTACCTGAATAGGACTGACTAAAAAACCAGAAAATATAAATGACAATGACAAATAAACACATGATCAGAGAAAGAACATCTTATAAAATTTAAAATTTCCTTATGTTCCCAAGCATGTTTGTGAAACAAAACTATGCAAAACACATACATACATATATACACAAAGACACATCAAATATTTTAGTTACTCAGAAAATTACAAAGAATAAAAGAAGTAATTGCCAGCAGATTAAATCACAAACTGACCAAAAAATATGTCCATTTCCAAAGGGAGCCTTCTAATCTGTATTGGAGGAGCATACACAGGTAAAATGCTAATGATACAAAAGACAAAGGTCAGAGAAAGGACTTAAGCAATTATTGAGAGGTTCAAAGTTGCTTTTTGAACCTGCATCTTCATTTGAAAAACTGATGACATACAGTTATAAATAGATTAATCAATAACCAACAAAAGCTGACTAAGGCAGTGGAGGGCTAATTGGTTTTTTCTCAGTCAGAATGATAAACGAAGCATAAAACTCTGTTGACAACTAGTTCAAGTAGTCTTTATGATTGACAAAGAAAACCTGATATTAAATGCAATTTTAAATAGATATTCTTGACATTTATAGATATATGTTTTAAATCATTAGAGTGCAAATAGTTCTCAATGATTAAAGTATTGGCACGGCCAGCATGGTTAGCTATGTCTTATTTTAAATAAGGGATTCCAAAATAAAGATAGTTTTAAAATGCTCCATTATTACTTGTAGCAAAATGAATCTATTTTAAAAAGTGAAGAAGTATTGCTTCCCCTTGTAGATCACTAGTGGGTGGGAAGAGCCTGGCAATGGCCATAAGGGCACTCGTAGACGTGTTTCCCTCTCAAGATCTTTCCTACCTGTGAAGTGCCTCAGGGGACCTCTTGTAAAGTTGCAAAGCTCACCTCTATAGAGGTGAGAATATGAAAGTTGGGGCTATTCTTGTCTGAGATAAACTCAAGTCAAATGAATAAAATAATAACAAAGCCTAAATAATTATGTTTTAGACGGCCTACTGCTGATTTTCCAGTTAAATCATAGTTTTCTCAGCAAGGAAATCTTATTGAGTGTTACAATGAAAAACTATCAGTGCAGTAATATCAGTGACAATGAAAGACTATCAGTGCAGTAATAAATCCTGATATGTGTAGGTTTAACCAGTGAAAATCCAGTAGCAGATGGTGAAGGTTTATGCAAATAAAATCAAGTTCTGATGATTGATCACCACAAAATTTCACTATGACCATTTTCAAATGTCAAACTGATTTGGAAGGTGACGATAACAAAATGACAAGTATGGATAGAGAAAATGTTAGCATTTCTCCTTTCATCTATAGAAGACTTAATTTTAAAGTGTGTATTTTAGGTGATATGCAGGAAAAAATATGTATGCTAACAAAATGTTAGATTGTATAAAAGATATACATTTCAACCCATATTTATAGATAAATAGTATTCTGAAAGTCCTGATCTTATAATTCAGATAAATTTTGTAAAACTTCATAAAGGTACCATCAGGGTCTTAGATACTCAAATTATAATTGCAGCTATGAAATCCAACAGTGAAATATTCCCATGAACAAAAAATATTCATTTTCCCTGAAAAAGGTATTGCCAAACACTAAAAATACTACTTTAAAATAATTTTTATTTAAAAATTATATTAGTCCATGTTGTCACTCTACTAAAGTGTAGACATCTATTATATTCTACAAATAAGTATAGATGTTATCTATTTTGCTAATAACTTTTATTTTCTTAGCTATCGGATAAACACTGCAAGTGATGCTTATTCAGTATACCTTAAGAAAATGATTTTGATGAGAATTAAAATAATGAGACACATCTTTTAATTACTACAGTACTCATTTGTAAAAAAGGACATAATACAAAAATCAAGTCTTCAGAACAGAATGACATTACTGAACAGTGCAGGAAAGGGAGGAGAGACTCTGAAATTTCAGTTCTTATAAGAAATTTCCCATTTTTGAATAATTTCTAACAAATGTCAAGCATGGAGACTGGCAACATGACTGATTAGAGGAGGAGTCCTATCAGAGCTACTCAGAAGAAGATTCACTGAAAATACTGTACTCTGATGTGGGGGAGTGACTTAGACCATATAACAGAAAATTAATCCAAGAAATGATATATGCAATTTAAATGAAATATCTGGATCATAGAAAAGGGGCAGCAACCCTGCCACACCTCTTCTGCACCACCTCAGCCTCCATTCCTCTGGGGAGCAGCCATTAGGAGAGAACCTTATACAGCCTGAGTGAAAGAAACAGCACTACAGGCTGGACTCCTGGGAGAGGTGCTGCATATACCTGTCCCTTCTCCCCATCAGCCACCTTCCAGACACTGGAGCGAAGAGACAGGTATATGTATCATGGGAAAATATACCCTCTTCCTTGAAAGGAAAAAATGATATTGTCTAAAATGGTCCTTTTTCCAGAACTAATATATAGATTTAACACAATGTCAGTGTAAATACTTATAGTGTTCCTCATAGAACTAGGCAAATCAATTTTAAAATTCATAGGGAACAGGAAGAGACCCAGAAAGGCAAAAGTAATCCTGGGCAACAACATTAAAGCATCAGCAATCCCAATACCTGAATTCGAATTATACTACAAGTTTACAGAAGTCAATAAAGTTGCTTGATGCTGTATTAACATAAAAACAAACATGAAAGTCAATGCAACAGAATAGATTATGCAGAAACAACCTGAGATACATTCAGCTATTTGATCTTTGACAAAGGTACCAAAAGCATACATGGGAGGAAAGATAGTCTCTTTAGCAAATGGTGCTAACTGGCTATCTTGGGTGCAGAAGATTAAAGTTGAACCCACATCACTTATCATGTATTAGACTAAATTCAAAATGAATCAAAGATCTAAATATTAAACCAGAAACACTTAACCTACTAGAAGACAAAAGAGATAAAATTCTTGAAGTCATTGACTTAGGCAAGGATTTTCTGAATAGAACTCCTAGTGCTCAAGAAATCATAGAAAAAAAGCAACAAATGACATTATATCAAATTAAAATGTTTGTTCCCAGCAAAAGAAATAACCAAAAGAGTAAGGAGAGAACCTACAAACTAAGAAAAAAAAAGTCATCAATTTCTTAGGTAGAAGAATAATATTTAAGATAGATAAGGAACTTTAAAAATTGACCTCCTCAAATTAAAGACCCAATAAATATTGGCATGTGAAGGTAAAAGACACTTCTTAGAGTATAAAGTACAAATGGACAATAAACCTGAAGAACTGTTCAGAGTCTGTGGCTACTAGAGGAAATATAAACTAAACACTAAGATTTCACCTTACCCCAGAAAGAATGGCTATCATCAAAAAATCAAATAATAAAAAATACTGATAATGACTGTGGTGGAGAAAGAACTTATCTACATTGTTGATGGCAATGTAAACTCATACAACCATTGTGAAAATCAGTAGAGATATTTCTCAAAAAATTAAAATTAGAAATTCTATTTGATTCAGCTAGTCTCCTTCAATGTATTTTTCCTAGAGATTAATAGACACTGGTAGTAGCTTATGTGTCCATCAACAGATAAATGGATAAAAACTTGGTATCTGCAAATCACTGATTCCTGCTCAGTTATAAAGAAGGATAAATTTGAGACATTTTTAGGAAAATGGGTATACCTTGAAAACATAATGTTAAGTAGATAAAGTTAGACTCACAAGCTTCAATATAACATGGAGTAATCAATATTCAATATTACAATATGTAGTAATCCAAAGTAGAAATAAAGAGCAAAATAAAATATTCTTAAGAGTAAACAGAGAATTACATCTTTTGAAAATAGAAAGGAGACCAAGAAATTGAGTGTGTGTGTGGTTGGGGCATAGGAGACATAGAAAGATCCAAGTTGTATCATGCATATGTTCAATTACCCACAATTAATGTAATGTTTGTATGTCTCAAACATGAAATAAAAATAATGTTAATAATAAAATGAAGAAAGGGTATCTAGTGATATAGGGAGGAAGGGAATTGGTGAGGAGAGGAAGAGGAATAAAAAGGATCCAAGGTATGTTATGAAGAGGTACCTACTGCTTCAGATAAATGTAAACATCATGTACTTCAAATATGTACTACTAAAAATTGTCAGATTATGATACCATGCATGAATTTCCAAATCCTATGAAGATTTTTGACAAAGATCTTTCAACATCACACTTCACTGTATCAAGTGGTAACTTGATATGTGCAACCATCTTATTTGTGATTATATATAATGAATTTCATATGGATTACTCCATAGACATTAACTTTTTGACTATTATTAAGAAATCGATGATAGTGATAAATGAACCCTTGGATATCTAGTTGTTTTAAACCTTTTATCAGAGAATATCTGATTTGTGCTGGTGTGTGTTAATAGACATTACAGAGAAGAGACCTTACCCTCACATGAATACCATCTAGGAGACCATGATTCTATTTTGGATCACTTGTGCTTTTACTCTGATCATCATTATTTATTTTCTTCTACTAGTTTTGTGATTGATTTGTCCTCCTTTTGTAGGACCTTGAATGTATCATTAGTTTTTCTTGTTGGTCTTACTCTCTTTTCTAATGTAAAGATATGAACTGTCCTTTTGAAGTTTTTTCACTGTGTCTCACAGACTCTGATGTGCAGGGTCTCCATTTCCATTTGATTCTGCAATTCTTAAAAATTTCTTCCTGCTTTCTTCAAGTGTCAATTACTTAGTTAAGAGTGTATTTTTCAGTCTCCAAGTATTTAACATAATTTCTGCCCTTTCTTTGCTGTTGATTTTAGGCTTCATTCCATTGTGATCTAGTAGAATGTGTGAAATTGTTTCAAATTTTAGTTATCATCTTTTACATTATGGCTTAAATTGCAGTGTACTCTAGAGAAGGTTATGATGTTTTGTGAAATACTCTAGATGTTTGAAAAATCCATTTGATCTGTAGAATATTTTACTTATGATGTTTCCTTGTTAATTTTTTTTGTCGAGTTGACACATCTATTAGTTTTCCTATTGTATTGAAGTCCTTCACTATGACTGTATTTGTATTTATCCATCCTTTTTTATCAAGTAATGTTTGCTCTATGAAATTGGATTTGCTGATATTTAGCCTGAGTCTATTTACAACTGTCATCTCCTCTTGGTGATTTTTTTCCCTTTATTGATATGTGGTGTCTTTTTTGAAATCTACCTTGTCAAATGTAAATACTAATGTTTGCTTTTGGACTTTGACTGCTTGGACTGTTATTTTTGCTATGCCCAAGAAAATATACAGAGAAAGGGGAATGTGGGAAGGATAAAGAATAAATAATTAACATTTGTTATGCACATGTACCAACTCCCCACAAGAAATGTAGACATTATTTACTTCATGCATATACAAAATTAAAGCAAAGAGATCAAGAGGTGGGCAGACAGGTGAAAGAGAGAAGGATATAAGATGAAAACTAAATTAAAATGGGTTATTTACATGTAACAGCTTCCCAGAAGGAATATGTACTACCATGTCTTAGTTATTTTTCTTATTGCAGAGACAAAGTTAAAGGAGAAAATGTCTATTTGGCTTAAAGTTCCTAAATGTTTCAGTCTATAGTTGGTTGACTCTGAGGTAGGGTGGCATGGAAGAGAGATGTATTGGAAGGTAAAGAGTCCATGGTAAAGCAGGGCAGGCAGAAAGGTAGCTATAAACATAAAGCAACAAGCCGCAACCTTCTTTCTGTCCCTTTATCTTATCCAGGCTACCCATTATCCAGGTCTGTTAGCATTGACACCCAGGACTGGATACCCTTTATCCTAGTATCACACCATGAATCAGTCCCAGCATCAAATCCTTGATTGCAGAAGTACACACACTAGATCCAGTTATCTCCATAAAATCCCACCTATGACCACATGATGCTTTAGGGGGACATCGAGACACAAGCCATAAGTACCATGAGTACTAATAAAATAAAATCAATACATATTTTTTGATTTTACAATAGTGTGAAAGTGATATTCATTTGGTAGAATCTATATTTTAAATTTTAAATTTTGATCTTTTCCAGGCTGTTGTGCATAAGACATTCTTTTGTCACTCTAAACAGCAGTTAATTCCCTGACCTTCAGTCCTAAATCAACCACAGATAAAGAAATAACGCCCTGTTGCATGCTAAGGAATGATGTTCATCATCAGATATATTAAATGCATTTCCAATTCTTGATGTTTTCAATGTTATTAGGATATAAGATCTTTGTTTGCTAAGGAGAATGTTTCTTGAAAATAATGATGTCTAAAATGTGGTCATAGGCATGAAAGGCCAATTCAGTATTTAGAGAATCAAATGATTTGGAGAGAAGTGTTAACGTAGTTGATAGGTTAGCATATTGAGAGAATAGTCTGCATAGATAGTGAGATCAACTATTATAAGGTATTGGAATCAGAAACAGTAGGTCAGGGCTTTCTTCTCTTTTCAAGGTACGATGTGGACAATGTAAAAATCATATATGACTACCAAAAGGAATGATCTGAGTGGCTACCTCAACAAGAACTTTAAAAGTTGAGTTTTTAAAGTGTGTAATGGATAGTGGTAATAAAGTGGCAAAACAATACAAAGAAGATATCTCCTATTAACCCACAAAAACAGTTCCCTTAAATGATTTCAAGGAAGTGCAAATATAGATGCAAGACAATCTTTGAGAAGGAAGATTCCATAATGAATTTGGGAATGTAGTAGGTTTGCTTGATGCAGAGATTTTTATTCAAACAGCAATGGGTATTCAGGTTTCTGACACAATAAAAAGTACAGGATATAATCAGCTTGTAAATAGGAAAGGTCTCTTTTGGCTCACAGCTTTGAAGATTTCAGTACATGATGGATTGACCCTGTGACTTTTGAACTTGTGACTAGGCAACAAGTTATAGCATGTGATGAAGAAGACAGCTCATCACATGAGTAATAAAAAAGGGCAAGAGGGCAGTGTCCAGTCTCCTCTGAAGGCATTTCATCACTACCTGAAAACCTCCCATGAGGTACTAGTTGTACAATGTCACCTTGAAATCTTACCATGCTAGGCCATGTTTTCCTTTCAAAGCTTTCAAGACATGAACTTTTGAAAGACATTCAAATTTCACACTCTTGCACAGGGTTTATGAGAGTACCAGTGTCAATAAAAAGGTTCATTCCATTTGTTAAGACATATATTATTTGGTGTATTCTTTTTGTTATGTCATTGATTTAGTCTACCCAGTTCCTAATTAGAATTGCTTTAAAATTTCTATTTATTCTCAGGACTCCAATAACTTGCACTTTTATTTTTTGAGACTACTCTTTTTTGTTCACATTATTAGTTTCTTAAACTTGCAGAGAGAGAGAGAGAGAGAGAGAGAGAGAGAGAGAGAGAGAGAGACAGAGTAATGCTATTGTTATTTCAATAAGTAGACTCATGATACTCCAGTTCAACACTGGAACTTATAATGCATGTGTTTTGGGCAGGGTTCACCCTTCATTCTTTTCTTTCTTGCATATATCCATTTAGATTTCCTTCTATCAAATGCAATTCATGCAGCATGCAAATACAATTTGCAACATGTACATACAAACTATATACATGTAATTATTTTATTTTTGTTTGGTTTGGGTTTTATATATTTATATTTATTTTATTTTATTTTTTTGACATATGGTCTCTCTATGTAGTTCAGGGTACCCTTGAACTCATTATATTGCCCAGACTGGCCTCGAACTTGTGATAATTCTCTTGCCTCAGTCTCCCCAGTTCTGGAATTATAGCAGTGCATTATCACCCCTGGCTCACCTTTTATATTTTTTAATCCCAGAAATATGTTTATTTTTTGCAATTTTTTAATCTCCTGGTATACTTTGCAGTACTTTACTAGCTTATTTATGTCATGTTCTATTTTGTGATCATTATATATTCTTGAATCTCTCTAATATATTAAACTATTTTGATTTCATTTAATTTTTGTTTCTGTTAACTTTGTCATTTTTTATTTTCATCTCTACTTTTGTGTTGTGAACTCTTCCCATTTAGAGAGCTGATTATTTTCAGTCATAACCTTACTTTTTAGTTACTCATTAAAATTTTAGTGAGTGCTGTGGGATTTTATGTGTTAGAAAATTGACATGTGCACTGATGAAAAATACTTCTTAAAGACTGATTTTAATTTAAAGTGAGAGATAGGAAAACGTTTTCAGCCTACTTTGTCTACAAGTGTTAAAATTTACAAAAGTGAATTCTTGGCTAAAGATTTCTACAATGAGCCAATAGCACACTCAAGATAATTGTGTACCTTCTGTAGTACAATTCTTTTGGTATTTTGCTTCATATAATTGTTTATATGAAAGATAGTGCCAAAAATTAGCAGATATAGTAGAAAACCTAGGAACACATTTGTATTCTAATTCAGTCCGTATTTACATATGAAAGCACGACTTCATAATACAGGTAACCTTGGATTGCAAGTAATTTGGTGTGCTAGTGTTTCTAAGCAAGGTTAACTTGATAAATAAGCAATTTCTGACTACTCAGCAAGCAAGTAGTGTATCATATGACTGCAACTGATTTTTCTTTCTCTTGCTGCTTTAATACATGAGCACTTTGGATTATGGGTGGAACAAGTTATTCTCATAAACTAAGTTTTTTCTATAAAGTCCTTTTCAAAAAATTCCTTTGTGTATTGCATTTCTATCATGAGAGAGATGAGTATACTATTTTGGATTTTCACTTTGAGTAATGACAGTAGCCATGATCTGCTACAGTAGATGCCTGACTAGAAAGTCTTTTCATTATTTCATTTTCCCACTTGAAATCCAGTGGACAACTTGGCCATACTCCCTTTGACACAAGATTTCATGCAATCCTTTGCTTAAACTCTTCTTGCCAGCATTCTTTATTTCTTTTCCCTTCTTTTTCTTCTTCTTCTTCTTCTTCTTCTTCTTCTTCTTCTTCTTCTTCTTCTTCTTCTTCTTCTTCTTCTTCTTCTTCTTCTTCTTCTTCTTTTGTACCACTTGCCAGGCAGGCACTTACCCCACTGAGCTAAACCTCCAGCCCCTCTTTATTTCTTACTATTAGGCATTTATTCTACTTGGTCCATTTCTACTTGAGGTGGGATTTACATAGCATGATTCTTAAGTCAGAGTAACAGCAAGAATTTATAAGCACAAGCAGAATTGCTTGTTAAAGAGAGGTTAATAAGTTAAAAAAAAATCAAGGAAGATGCAGTGTCCCAGACTACTAGAATTAGGTAGTCATAACATCGGTTCCTGAGGCAATGAGCTGATAATTGATAGGCTAGAATGGAAAGTTCTGTTAGCTTTGATTGCAGATTGATTTCTATTTTCCTAAATATTTTATCCTTGCTGGTTGTATCAGTTTCCTAAGTCTGCATAACAGTGTACTACAATTGCTGTGATTTAAAGCAATAATAATTTTTGTGTCACAGTTCCAAAAACTACAAGTCTAATATTTAGTACGAGTCTAATATTTAGGTATCAGCAGGGCAAGGTTCATTTTAAGTCTATAAAATTCAATTATTTTCTGCTTTGTTCTGGTGTTTGCTGGCCATGTTGGTATCTCTGGGTAGGCAGCTACACTTCAGACCTTTCATCTTCTGCCTCATTACATGATCATCTTCTTTTGTATCTTTATGTTGTAACAGATTCTTACAAGGACCGCAGACATATAGCATTCAGGGCCCATTCAATGAGGTATGATCTCTCTTGAGCTAAAATAATTATATCTTAAATCACTATTGTTTAAAAAAAACACAGATTGGGATATAGGACTAGGATTTAACCATATCTTTTTGGAAAACAAAGACTAAACCCATCAATGGTGAGATGTTTGGAAACTCAGCTCACACTAGACTAACAAAATGGTGCTCTCAAAGTAGTCAGAATTTTTACATTACATGTGGCTTCCTGCAGACTGAATATTCCAAAACATAAAAAGTGAAGCCTAATAGTCTCTTAAGATTTGGGCTTAGAATCTTCTGTAACTTTACTTTGTCCTTATTTTATTGATCCAAGTTGTCATTACATCCTTTCAAGTGAAGGCAAGGGAAACTTCTAATTTGCTTTTCAAAAGTTGAAATGAGAAAGGAATTGAAAGTCTTTTTTAGTCTATCAAAGAGTTCAGTTAAACTGACCTAAACCTTAATTCCAGGATTCTAGATCATAGCTATCTTGCTTTTAATGGGCTTCTGAAGATTCGTATTGATCAGCATTACTGGGAAAGGGAATGCTAAGTGCTGCTGTGAATGCAATCAGTTCCAGACTTAATCTTTCTAACCCTAGGAGGTGGCTGTGCCAGCTGTTCTATATATTTGGCATCAGCCCAACATTCAATACAGAGAAACTTCAGCTCTATGTAGTGAGAAAGTTGCATGAATACTTCAAAATCACTTTACTTAGCTTTAGCTTCTAGATCAATGAAGTCTGACTGGACTGTTATCTATAATAAAATATCTCTTCTTTGGATAACACATATTATGGTTTAGGTGTAAATATATTCTGAAACCTGATGCACACTTTTGTGGGACTTTTGGAAGGTGAATATATCATGCTAAGCTCACAGGCAGATTGATCCACTGATGAGATTATTGTCAAATTTACTGGCAGGAGAAAGAAAAGCAGCCTAGTCAGAAAAGGTGGACACTGGATGTATGTCCTAGAAGGGCAGGTCTCCCTCTCTGATTCTTTACTCTCTGCTTCCTGGTTACTATGGAGTGAGCAATTTCCCTCTGCCCAGGACCTTGCATGGTCATTGCATATGAATGACTAAATTTTTATAAAATAACAATTTAAAATTGAAGCCAATTCATAAAAACTCAAATATCACCATAAGTAAAGGACTGGAACTTCTAAAATATGAGCCCAAACAATCTCTTCCTTTAAATCATGTTTGTCCTAGTCTTGAGGAAAGTAATTAAAACAATATGTTATTGATATCTACTAAGTCTGAATTTGAACAAATAAAAAAAATAATCATTAAAGAAATACCTGGATGTTGTGGAGAACACTGCATCTATACATTGGTCAGAGGTTAAAGGAGAAAAATCACTGTATTATATCTCACCTGGAAGATTATTCCCTTTTTAAAAAATTTTATTTAAAGAGGAAAAAAAGCAAAACAGAAAAAAGGGTAGAAACAATACAGAATTTCAGGAAAAACAATAAGAAGTAAGAAATCACTAGTTGATAAATTGCATATTGTCTTCTTAGACATAGTTGTTCAAGTTACAAAATTAAAGCACACAAAGTGGACATTCAAACAGTGAGACTAAAAAGAAGTTCAATGATCCAGTAACAACTTAGCAACATGGTTATCAATCCTATACACTTAAACATACATGCAGCCATGTCCTCTAGAGCACTTTCTTTTCTTCTTTTTACTTTTTAAGTAAATTATCTGTTTAGTTATATCCTGTTTCAGGTTGCTTGGTAGCTTACTGACTTGTTTTGTTGTTGTTATTTACTTTTTAATTACCTTATATAATTCTGTTGCCTTGTTTTTGAGTTTCTCCTCATCCATGCTGCATGGATCAGCTTTGGTGGAGTTGGGAGTTTTTTGGAGGTATTTTGCTACTTTGTTGTCTACTTTTTTTCTTGAAGGTAGCAAAATACAGTAGAACAAGACATGTGACCACACTGCAGTGAAACTAGCACAAAACCTCACAGCAGGTCACCAGGGCACGAGCAATAGGCACAATAGTACATCCTTTTCTGTTTACATTAGCTATACTTTCAATCAGGTAGAGCAAAATGGAAGGAAATATCGAACTTATAAAAACAGAATATTGAATAGAGCAGTACCATTATTCAAAATTGAGCAAAACAGTGTTAAAAATATAAATATTTGCCTTCAAAGAGATGGTACAAGGAAATGCCCATTGCTTGCCATGCTGCATACATTCATCCTCCCAAGAGATACTCAGACTGCCAGTGTCAACTTGCTAATGGGGCACTGGCAAGGCCCCACCTGCTTAACAGGGTGGCGAGTACACTGCCTGTTCTCCCAGCGCCCAAAGTTCCAACATGATGCAGAGTTCAGGAATCCCTGATAGTTCTCGCCCTAGTGCACCGGTGGCTTGCCAGGCCTCCAGCTGCTTACCAGGACAGCGAGTAGACTGTGCGTTTTCTCAGTGCCCAAAGTTCCAACATCATGCAGAGCTCAGGTATCGCCGATGGTTCTCACCCTGGTGTGCCAGCAGCTTTGATTATTCCCTTTTCTAAATTGTCATTTTCTTTTTGTGATGAGAAGCATGAGAATTCTTCATGATTCTACATTATTACAGTCATCAAGTTTATTGACAAAAAGTTTTATTATATGGACTAACACAAGAAAGAGGCAAATGAAAAATGATACATAAAATGTTCCATGACACCTCAAAATATTCTGCTTTTGATTACTTTTGCAAACAGGAAATAGCCATTGACTGAGCCAAGTTGTATTGCTAGATAAGTGATTCCTTTGTGGTGCAAGAAAATAGAAAACTTATGCATCTATGGATGGAAATGTGCAGACTCAGATCATTTGTGTAATATTACATAGCCATTTTCCATAACTCCTTGGTTTTTCACAAAGTCAGAATATGAGATAAAAAGTATTGGCTATAAATGATCCTTATCTTGTCACTAGTATCTGTGGGTGCTTCAGAAATGCTCGTCTCCTTTTAACAATAAAGCATAAAAATGATACTTCAGATTGAACATGATTCCATGGAACCCACTGAGAAACAACTTCAGACAAACACTTTATAAACCATGAAACTTTAGTTACAGTGATATTTTAGTTTTTATGAATTGGCTTTAATTTTAAATTATTATTTTATAATGCCATGAAAATTCAAAATATTGTTTGTTTGTTTGTTTGTAATTTGTCTCTTTTGTAAAAGCCTGGAGGATCCATTGAAGAAAACATGAAAAATGACTGAGTGCAATGATACTTTAGAATTATATAAAGGAATCTTCATGTTCATCTCAAAGAGACCAAGGTCCATAACTGGCTTTGACTTTGAATGGAATAGGAAAACATGAAAAACCATCAGCAAATCAGTTTCCCCACCTATATTTTTTCTGCTTATATATAAGTATCATCTCATGCTGCCAATATTTTTTTCTATGATAAATCATTCATTTCTGCAAATATCCTGATGGTCTGGAATTTAATTTCCACCCCACCTATGCCATTTATTATAGTAAAATTGATCAATCACTCTCCTTATTCTCTTGTGTGCTCTTACTATCCAAACTCAACAAGAAGGCAAATCAACCTGATGCACAATAAAGAAATTTTCTCCTCAATAAGAGAGAAAAAAATATAGAAACACAAACAAAAAGCTAAATCCAGATATAAGGCTTTCTTTTATAATTAATTTCATTTATATTAAACTTGTACCTTCAGTAATTTTGATATATTTTCTTCATTATTATGCTTTGTTATGGTGGAAATGGTAAAATACATTTTTTATTTCAAGCTTTATCATGAAAATTTATTTTTATTACTAATGTCACAGTCAAATACTACCTTCTGGATATGGCTTTGAACTGCATACAGAATAAAAAAATTGGAATACCTATGAATGTAGGAGAAAAATAACTTTGTGAGTTTGTTTCTGTGGTGTGTGTGTGTGTATTTGAAAAGTCAAGAGACAGATAGTGGCAGATGACTTTAATTTATTGAGTTTTATAAACTAATACAAAATGGCAATTCCTGCTCTCATGATTAAAACATGAACAATTGGAAACTAAATGTTGTTGTTAGCATTATTTCTGTCATATATATTGTAAACCCAAAAAGTGAGTTCAGTCATCCAAGTATTGTAGTCCTCTTTCTAGTTTTCCTCACAATCTAAAAAGTTATATTTGTAATCCCATTGAGATCTCAATGGAATCCCAGCAAGTTGATTCCAATCTACCATGACTAATGCAACCCACGACCAGAGTAAAGACACCAAGACATATTCCAAGTTAAGGGCAGCCAAGGGGCCCTAAATCAAATCCCCGTGAGGACATGTGGACAAAGGCCTTGATCCTAGGCCTCTCCCAGCATTTATTATCTTGTGAAGAAAGGGGGTGGCTCAGGGATGAGTGACAGTGAGGATGGTGGGAATTATGTGAGTAACTGGAGCTGGCTGGCCAGGTACAAGATTGACATCTCTGTAAATTGTAGAGATAAAGATATGAAGAAGGATCAATTTACATAGTTCAATTAAGGTAGCAGTGGGATTGTTCTGGGGGGCTATCCCTTCAGTTGCTGATATGCAAACTCTTGTGCCCTGAAGAGTCATATGGTTGATGTTCAGGGAGTTATTTGATCGTTGATAACATCTGGTGTGCTCAATCCTGTACATATCTGTATTGTGTGGAGAACACTATGCAAGGAAACAGGGCTGTCTGTTGGCTAAAGAGATTGCTTATTAGCACTTGGCTAGCCTTATTTGCAATGCTTAGAGCTAATTGAAAAGAGAAGGAAATACCCTTGCCAGCCTTTTACATATCATTGTAAGGAAATGAGTCTGCAAATAATCAAAGTCACAGTAATTGTTTTGGATTCAAAGGGAGTCACTGGAGTTGTCTCCTACATCATAGAGATGATCAATTGATTAAGCAGCTAAACCATAATATAAGTGAATAATAGAATACATTGTTATTTCCTTTCAGTTCTTGGGTCCAGCATTCACTAAATGACAAACTGTCTCTCATCTTTCCCCTCTGTTCTTTCTTGTAGTAACATTAAACATTATAATTAAATCACCAATTTGCCTAAGATAATCTGAGTATCTACCATGTATATATGAAAGTAACCAATAACATAAGGTGATTTTGTAAAGATTCTTGGCTATAATTGTCCAGCATTCTTTCATTGATTCCATAAAACTTCTAAATTCACTATATACATTCTAATACATCTCCAAGAAAGCAAGTGACAATGAGTATTGTCTTTAGTTGTTGAATAAATATTTTCTTTGACTTGGTGTATTTTTAAGCATCTTTCAAAAAAAAATTAAAGACTACATTATTTAAAATTAAAACTCAATAATCAAAAGGCAGCCATGGAAGAGTTATTGGTCTTCTTGGAACTATTTCCAAAGATACTACTTTCCCTTCCCATAAACACGTGAATAAATACTATCATCAATTTCAAGGATTCACAGTAGGAATACAGACATAACAGGAGGAAAAACACAGCTTCCACCACTTTTGTATATAGTAGATGATTTGTTTACATCATTAGTGGAATGAACTAAGTGAAACCAAACTGGATGTTCCTGAAAGATTCTGTTGGTGAATATTTCAGAAGTTTGGATACGGCAGGTTCAGCAGACTGAAACAACTAATTCCTTTTGTTTCTATCAGTTATTGCTACATGCATTGAGATCTGCATATAGATGTAAACTAAATCATTCATTTGGGCTTCATAGAATCCTTGCCAAAGAGTCAAAAATACTGCAATATATTGTAGAACTCTACTAGAAAGCACTGGAAGTTTCTATGTATGAGAAAAGGAAAAATATGGTCAAGCTGAAATTCAGGAAGAAGGTAAAAGTAATATATATGTATATATATATGCTTTCCATGTTTTGAATATAATTTTGTGCTACATACTTTCTTAATAATAATACACTGAATAACAACTATATAAGCTGCTATTAAATAAACTTTACTATGCAGATGCATCATATTAATACTGACTAAACTACTATAAGCCAACATAAATTTACTCACCTATATTTGCATTTATGCTGGTTTTTAATAGTATAATCAATAATAGTATTATTTTAAATTCAATGTGTATCTTTCTCTTCTGCCTAAATGGGAATTCTTTGTATTAAATGCTTCTACTGAAAACAACTCAAACAAAACTCCACTTTATTTTCATTTCTGTTAGCACCACCTTGAGACTGCCCTTTGGAATGATATATACTGAAGTCCGTAGCTATAATACAATAGAACAAGAGGTGGCATGTATGTGGGAGGAAGATTAGGAAATCATCTGCATTATAATAATAGCCAAATCATTAACTATCAAATTTCCAAAAATTATAAAAATATTTACATAATTAAATTTGACAAGGAATGATTATGCTTATTGACATTAGCTCAAATGAGAATTAATTCAAAGATGATTATTGACAGTAGCTTAAGTGAGAGCTGACTGTGGGATTTTTGAGAGTTTATGAAATCATACGGAGAAAAAAAAAGTGATAAAAGGAAAAAATAATAGAACACAAATAAATTGCTGCTAATCATAAGGTGACAATGTGTTGCATCCAAACTAAGATATATCAGACAATGCATATGATGAAAGCATAGAACCAAAGTCTAGAAAATAAATGAAACTTAGAACTTCATTGTCATAAATATATGTTAGAGATTTATAATATATTTATAGTTTTATGATTAAGTAAGTTCAAAAAAAGAATTTTAAGGACTCTTATTGTTGTGTGTAGATGTCCCTCCTCCAATGCCTCATGCAGTCATTGAGTTTTTGGGGAAGTGGCTGAATCTAGAGTGAATGGCTGATTGATAGTACATCTTGGATTAATGGTGCTGGGATTAAGGATGGATGATTGCTGGATCCGTCCACTGATTGGCACACCCCTCATCGTGGATACAATATATAGGACAGAAAGAGGCTTGTCTTGTGCTCTTTTGTTGCTTTTGATGTCTTCCACTGCCATAAACTCTTGCCCTTCTTATATGTGCCACTCTGGTTGGGAGCCAGCCAGTTATGTAGTGAAACTTCTACTAACTATGAGCTAAATCACCCCTTTAACTTGGGCATCAGGCATTTTGTCTCAGCAATAAGAAAAGTAACTAAACAAAAGAGTATGTGTTAAGTGTCTAATACAGTATGGCTTATGTCTAGATGTCTTCCCAAAGCCTCATGTGGTCACAGGTGGGGTGTTTTGGAGGTGGCTGATTCTACATTGTGTGATGATTGGATCAAAGATGCAATGCTAGAATTAAGGTTACACCTGCTGCCCTCCCTAAAGGCTGTGTAGTGTGGATGATATATAAGGGACAGAAAGAGGATTGTTGTGGGTCACTTGCTTGCTGTTTTCTACTTTCTGTCCGTCTGGCTCTGTGTTCCCTCTTTGTCATGCCAACCTGCCTTGGAGCCAGTCAGTTATGGACTGAAATCTCTACAAACTGGGAGCCATAACAAACCTTTCCTCCTTTAACACTGGGTGCAGAGTATTCTGTTACAGCAAAGAGAAAAATAACAAAGATAAATGCTATCAAAATGTCAGGTAAAAAAACCAAAGAAAAATATTTACAATAATTAAAATATTACACATTTTGTAGGAGAATTGTTTTCTTTTTTCTTATGAAATGGTGATAACTGAGGATGTAACTTGTAAAATTTAGTTGTCATTGCAAAGAAATTGAGGCAGAAGATGTAAAATTTGAGATGAAAAAAAGGGAGTCTGCAAAAGTGTATATTAAGTTTTTATTTTAAATAAACAAGATCATGTATTACTTGAATAGAAAGTGAAATTTTTTTTGCTTTTCTCTGGACTTTGGTTCTATCCTTTCTTTCCCATTGTATTTCCATAGGATTATATATTTCATTTTTTTCTAAATTAAACAAATTGTATATTTTTGATTGACACAGGATATATTTTATGTATTTATGGGTTCATGTGATGTTGGAATACATACATCTATTGTGTAATGTTTATATTAAGTGAAATATGCATTCATCAGCATTTCTTTATTTTGAAATTTTTTTTCTAGGTTTTTGTAATATATACCACAGTGCTATTATCTATAATCAACTACTATGCTGTTGATTTAGTTACTTTCCTTACTGCTAAGACAAAATACTTGACACCCAAGTTAAAGAGGTTATTTAGCTGACAGTTAGTAGAGGTTTCACTACATAACTGGCTGGCTCCCAGTCAGAGTGGCACGTGTAAGAAGGGCAACAGTTTATGGCAATTGAAGACAGCAAAAGCAACAAAAGAGCACAACAACAGAGCATATGTTTCACCCTAATCAACACAGAGCATCTGTTTGACCCTAACTATGACATAGTAAGTATTGATCAATCTCTTCATTTATTCAAAAATAAACTTAACTTTTTTAATTTAGAAAAAAACAAATACATAACCTCTATGCAAGTAAAATGGGAAAAATAAAACATCAAAGAAATTCATAGAAAAAAAGCAGACTATTTCAACTGATAATTTAAAAATGTCAAGGGGAAATCTGGGAGTAGGTTATTTATAGGAAGTAAGATCAGTGGTAGAAAAATCTATGTAACAAATAACAACTTAAGCAATTACACTAGATACCATGGATTTGATTTAAGAGATACGTTTTTAAGAAAAACAAGAAATAATATTGCTCTCTCTTGTTTAGAAAGATAAACAACATGTAATGTCATAGTGTGTGTTATAAAAAGCACACATAATAAGTAAACCTGTTTGTTAAGAATAATAGGAAACACAAATTTGAAAGATGAAGTTTGCTATTACTTATCTTTAATAATTTGATTCCCCTATTCTCATAGTGTTTATGTCTACAGCTAGGATTGTTTGCACAACATAGATGAGACTAAAAGTATCAATGTGAAATGATTTAAAATTTAATAAGATGTCCAAATTCTACCTAGTCCTCTATCTAGTTCTAGTCCTCTTCCTAGAAAAGGAATTTAAGCCAGATTTGAGGAGTGATTTTTGTTATTATTTGTTGTGGAATTCAACTTCTATATTGACAGACTACAGTTATATTTTAAGGACAAAAATGCATCTCTAGAAAAATGCATCAATTGTCACAATTTTAGATTTCTGATTCTAACATTAAAACTGAAAGCAATTATATCATAAAAACAAAGCATAACAAATATAGATTTACCATAGCAGTAGTTGGCAAAACCACAACTGTCACAATATCAGCATGTTTATTGGTATTGTCAGGAAAGGCAAAGAGAAATAATGGGACAATGGATGAATATAAAAAACTCAGGAAATATTTAAATGATAATCATAAATCCAACAATCAAAAAAAAAATAACAGCTGCAATCAGAGTGACTTTTTCCCAGTGCTGCACAATGAGAAGGAGCTAGAAAGTTAAGTGCCCATAACATTTCAGGCTCTTGACTTCAATACTGAGATCTACACAACAAAAGAAATTCCTGAAATTGAAATTAAAACTGGGTACCAGTAGGAATACAATCAAATTGACAATGATAAAAGTACTGTCTACTTTTATCTGGATAAAAGTAGACTGAACTCTCACATGTTAATTTAAGATATTATGTGACCACACACACACACACACACACACTCACACAGGAATTTGCTGTGAAATTTGAACAGATTGTCTACTTAATTTGGGAAAACTAAGTATAGATGAAAATGAAAAGCAAAAGTAATAAGGTAGAGTAAGTAAAATAATTAGTGAAGCAAAGCCAGAAAAGAAGCAAAATAATATCTTTAGTTAAAATAAAATGGTATGAAAAAAACTTGCTTAAAAATAAGACCATATTTGTAACAGATAGTGCAAAAATTAATTCAAATATATTAGTAAAATCACATAACATGAAAAATATAAATTAAAATTAGACAACTTGTGAAAAATGTTTTTTATTTTTTAAAGTAAATGCACGCTTTTAATTTTTAAAGTATTAGAATTTAAAGAAAAGGTACTAATTTAGAAATGAAGACTAGGTTAGGTGTAGCATTGCACACCTTTAATCCCAACACTTGGGAGGGTGAGGCAGTAGTAGCAGAGCAAATTTGAGGCCAGCCCAGGCACATTGAGTCCAACGCTGGGATGAACTACATAGCAAGACTCAGTCTCGAAAAACAAAATTAAAAAAGAGAGAGAAAGAGAAAAGGCAAATGTAGACTGAACAAAAATAAACACAACAGTCAATACTGTAGAAGAATTAAAAGAAAAAAGAAAAATTTTAATTACTTGAAAATAAAAAAATTAACAAAATTTTAATAGAAAGTAATAGTAGGAAATACAGAAATTTTAGTGTAAAAGTAATTGGATGACAATTTTAAATATTTAAAATTTAAAAAGAAGTAACAAATGGTCTGGGGTTTAGCTCAGTGGTGTAAAAACCCATCCTGGCAAGAGTGAGGTGGAGAGTTTGATCGCAGGTACAAAAAAAAAAAAAAAAGTAACAAAATAGTTTTTATGGAAAATGATATGATAATAGGAAGTATGGAAATTTCAGCATATATGTAATTGAAGTAAGTGAAGATAAAGGTCAAAGGAACAGAAAACTTTCAAAGTATTTCAGTAGAATTTTCTACACTAATAATCTGTTTAAACGGAGCTGTAAAGTGGCAATGTTTACATTATAGTAATGACCAAGAACAGCAAAATAAAACGGAACAAAAAGAGATTCATTCTGGAAAATTCAGTGGATGTAAAAACAAGGGTAAGATCATGAACTTGTGGACAAAATAATTCAAATAATAAACTGAAAAGGTCCTTCATGTCTAAAATTGAAACATTTTAAACTTTAATAAATATATAGAATAACATATGATTATATTTTAAAAATCAAAGCAATTTTAGAGAAATAAACCAAACAGTAACATTTTGAGAATAGCAGAGAAACAATTCATTTACTTGAAATTTTTCTAGAGAACTCAACATTTATCATTCCATTCTTTATGAGTTAGTTTGCTTTATTAGCAAATAATGGATGAAGAAAAGTGTGCATTTACTAATTTTTTACATATAACATATAAACAGAATTTGTATATGATCATTTTATCTCTTCTATGAATTATTAGATTTGGGCAATAAGCATAAAATAAGTTGCACCCAGAGAGTAACTGAATTCTTACAAATGTCCAAAACCTTCCATTTCTCAAAAAGTTGCAGCCTGATAGCTACAAATAATACAGAGCAGAAAGAGCCAATAGACTCAAAAGTGTTGTAGAAACTGCAAAAATCACAAGTGTGGGAAACTCCATGTGTCAAATCTCTCAAATTCTTCTTCAGAAAAGTTTTAATAAAATAACAAACATGAATAAAGAGTCTTGTAAATGGCAACCATGTCATAAAATAAGTAGATTATTTAATTACACAATCTAAAAATTCTTATACAGTCTTCACATATTTAATTATATTATTTTAAATGTGTTTTCTACTATTTCTTTTGTGAGTCTTAAAAAGCAATATTACTTTTGAATTATTCAAATATATTAGTATTTTAGTCTGTAAAGTATAAAATTGACTTGAATGTGATTCCTTGATGAACATTTCTGTTTCAAAATTTAAGGGATATTTATCAGCTTTATAGTCTGAATCATTTTATTAGATTTTTACCTAGATTATGAAATGATTAAAATACAAAAATCAAGATTTTTTAAAAAGTAATTTTAACACTTCAGTGACTCTCATGAAAGCTATGTTGATTGTTAGGAAGAAAAAAATCCAATTTTTATGGGCTTTTAGTAGAGAATAGCACTTGGAAACAATATAGAAATTCCCTCCATAAAATATTGTAGTGAGAATTTAAAGTGTTTCTTCTTTTGCAATTTATAGTTACTATGGTATATTATTCAGTATACTCTAAATAAACAAAACCAACAGGATAGCTATAGATACAAAGAGATTTGTTATAAGGGAATGTCTCATACAGTGATGTAGAATAAGAGGTTCCATAAACTGCATTCTAGAGGCTGGAGACACAGGCAAGACTAAATTGTATTGTTAGTCCAACTCTAAGATCTGATAACCAATGAAATCAATAGTGCAAGTCCCAGCCAACATTTGATAGTCTAAGGACCATGCAGCCTTATGACTGGAGAAGAAGAAGCACTGAGCTAAAAGCTAGAGAGAAAACTCACCATTTCTCTGCATTTTTAATACGATCAGAACTTCAAAGGCTCAGAGGTATCCTACCCACTAGTGAGTATCATCTTGAGTCACAACCCTTCTACAAATAAATGGTAATATCATCTAGAAACAGCCTTTCATGCACAACCAGAATCAACGTTTTACACCAAGTCACATAAGAAATTAACCATCACACATGGAGCTGTGACAGCTCTTGCAGGTTCAAATAATAATAACCAAATTAGTTAATGAATTAAAGAATATGAACTATGAAAGTAGTCAAAGGCTCCAAAATTATCAATCATAATGGGAAATAGAAAAAAATTATGCTTTTAATAATGCAAGTAATACTTCTATGAACGTCACAAAATATTAGTACATACCAACTCATTTTTAAAATTTCAATAAGATAGACTAGGCATAGATATTTTAAATTGTACTACAGTAAATTATCTACTAAAATTGTAACACTGTTATAATATCAGCTCATTAGAGCTTGCTTGATTATAATTGTTCTCAAATTCTGAATTTGAGCAGTAGAATTAGACTACATCATTTGCTCTTACAATTTTACTTATTGTTATTTTCTTACCTATATAGTCCAGTTATCCATATTTATGACTGGGTGTGTGTGTGTGTGTGCGCACGCACACACACACGCTAGTATGGTTAACGAGTATCTATTATTTTCTGTATTTTAGAAAGTTCTTCATTACTGAAAAATAATGAATACTGAAAAAGTCCTATAGATAATTTATTTTACTTAGAGGATTTTCATAAGAGGATTGTAAATAAATATTTTATTTTGACTTAAATTTTGTGTAATTTAAGAATTCCTTCATAAAAATGGTTCATTTAAATGCATATAAATTTATAAGATATTTGTGTCACCAGAATGCATTAGAATTATCCTTCATGTGAATATAATTTCTCAGAAAGTGGGAAGTGAATTAAATAGTTTTCTGTGATTTATAACTCTCAGGAGTGGTTGAAGCAAAAGTGTAGCTGAGGAATAGAAGGAAATATCCCTTGCCTGCAAGAATTTCAAAGAAAAGAAAAATTGCAGCCTACGGTGCTGATTTTCTCACACCGACTCTGGAGCAAACAACCACAGGAACAAGAAAATTGGATCGTTTTACAATTGAGGAGATCCAATTCATCAATAAACACCCAGACAAAAGCATAGTTGCAACTATTTTTATTCAAAAGCATGGACAGTGATTTTTTTCCTCCCTTCAGAAAACTTAAAGTACAGAAGAATACAGTATCAGTCTGCTGTTCAAAAATACTATATCCATCTCTTTGAAATAAAGCACAGGATAAAAATATCCCAAATTCGACTTTCTATATTAATACAGATATACTATGTGAAGATTTTTGCAAGCCTGGTCAAAAGTATAAATGATAGAGATTTGTCAATTATGTATAATCATATTTTACAAGTATGCTTAAGATGTAAAACAATGGTATCTTTGTCCTTTCTGATTTTGTTCCTGATACATTCCAATAAGTAATTGAGTAAATCAGTTAGATATTTACTTCTTACCTATACTTCTTTTCAGTTCTCTTTTCGATGATCCAATCACTCAAATCGTAATATTCACTGTGACCTCTACCTCTGTAATTATTTGTCAATGAATTGACGTATTTAATCAGAATTACCAGTTAGGCAAAGATCAAAGATATTCTCATGTACCATCAGTTCAGGCTTGCAAATGTAGTCCAAGATTAATTTTTAATTGTAATTAAGTATTTTTATTAGTAAAGTCCAGTCCAGGCTTAATGAATACTAATGTCAGGTTTAATTCTTGAAAGCTTCCTATTTCTACATGCCCAAGTTTATTAGGTTTCAATCACAAAAACTAAGTTTAAGTATTAGCATAAGTACCCCACAATTGATAAATGGATGAAGAAAAGGCACATAACCGAGTATCGCTCACCCATAAAGAACAAATTCGTGTCATTTGCAAGGAAATGGATGGATACTATCATAAATAAAGATATATGCCAGATTCAAAAAATAAAATGCTGCATATTTTCTCTCAATATGTAGATTTTACATAAAAAGACATGAAAATACATGGATGATTATTACACACGAGGGAGGCAAGAAGAGAATATGTATTTTGCAGTTTAATTTTATTGGTTTTTATTTTTTTTATTAGCACATATTTGCCTTAAATAATGATTATGTAATGATTACATTCTATTTGGGGAGTTACAAGTACCTAACACATTTGTTAGAGAGGCTATTTTTCCTTCACTGTGTGTTATTGGATGTCAGAGATTGGATAGCTGAATATGCCTTAATCCTGTGTTCTGTTCTCCGTCTTCCTTCATCCTGCATTCTGTTCCATTGATCCGCATGTCCTCTTTTGTACCAGTATCATGCTGGCTTTACTACTGTAGATGTAATATAACCTCAAATCTGGGATGATGATGCCTCCTGCTTTGATCTCGTTACTCAGAATTGCTTTTACTTTTCTGAGTCTACTATTTTCCTGTGAAATGTAGAGCTGTTTTACCTAGATCTTTGTGGAGTACTGCTGGTATTTTTATTATATTGCATTAAATACATATATTAGTTTTGGAAAATGATCATTTTAACTACAGTGGTTCTGCCTATCCAGGACTACCTTTCTGTGTTCTGTTTAATTTCCTCTTCAGGGTACTGTAGTTCTCACTTGTAGAGGTCATTGACTTCCTTGGTTAGATTAATTCTGAATTACTTAATTTTTTTCTTGATACTATTATGAATGATATTATTTTCCTAAAATTTTCAGTGAGTTTGCTGTTGTTATGTAGAAATATTATTGATTTGTGTATGTAAATTTTGTGTTGTGCAACATTGCTGAATTTGATCTATGATTATAGAAGTTGTTGAGTGGAATTTTGGGATCTTTCATATGGAAAATCATGACATCTATACGTATAACTTGATTTCTTCCTTTCCCATAAGTGTCTGTTTTATTGCATTCTGTTGCCCAATTGCTCTGACCAGCGTCTCAGGTTCTTTGCTGAACAGGAAAATGATATTACTCTGATTCCAAAATTAGGCTTGGACCCAACACATAACAGAAGTAAAAGCCAATCTCTTTAATAAGCACAGATGCAAAAATCCTAAACAAAATACTGGTGATAATGGTGATAGTGGACATCCTTGTGTTGTTCCTGATTTTAGAGGGAAAATGTTCAGGTTTTCTCCAGGTAATAAAGGTTTTTCAAAAATAGTTTTTATCTGATTGAAATAAGGTTCTTATTTCCTTCAACTTTTATTTTTAGGAATGGATGTTAGATTTTGTCAAAGCTTTTTTCTGCATCTATGTAGGTGATCATGTGATTATTTTGTCCTTGCTTCAGTTTATGTGATATTTACATTTACAGATTTTATATGTTGAACCATCATTGCACCCCTGAAATAAAGCCTACTTGGTCATGTTGTATGATTTATTTGATGTTTTGTTGTATTCTATTTGCCAGTATTTTGTTTAGGATTTTTGCATCTATGTTCATTGAAGAGATTGGCTTTTAGTTCTGTTATGCATTGGGTCCAAGCCTAGTTTCAGAATCAGAGTAATACCATTTTCCAGGAATGACTTTGGAAGCACTCCTTTCCTATAGGTTTCATTTAAGAGTTTCAGGAGTATTGGCCTTAGATTTTCTATGAATTTCTTGTGGAAATATAGTAGCAAAATCATCAGGACCTAGAATTTTCCTGGTTAGTAGTTTTGTGTTGCTGTTTCAATTTCATTGCCTGTTATTAGATTATTAATGGCTTTAATATATTATTGATTCACTTTTGGTAATTCATATGTACCTAAGATCTATCAATTTCCTCTAAGTTTTCCAATTTATTGGCATACAGGTTTTGGAAAAAGTTGCTAATAATCTGAATTTCAGCATTATCCATTGTGATTTCATCTTTTTAATTTCTAGTTGCATTAATTTGGTTATTTTTTACCTTTTTCTTTCACATTTTTGTAAGATTGGCTAAAATGTAAGATTGGCTAGAGTTTTTTTATTTCATTCACTCTTTTGAGAATAAGCTCTTCAACTCATTAATAATTTTTAGGGCTTTTTTTTTACTCTCCATTACTTTATGCTGTCATTTTTATAATTTCCTTTTTTGTTCTAGCTTTGGGTTTGCATTGTTCTTGTTTTTCTATAGCTTGAGGTACATCATTAAGTTATTTAGTTGGGCTCACTCTGTATTTTTGGTGTGGCCATTCACACCTATGAACTTTCGTCCTATGTCTGCTTTCTTTGTGCCCTCTAAGTTCTGTTATTTACTATTGCATTGTAATTTAAACCTAAACAGAGTCTTCTTTCTTGATGTGTTCTGTGAACTATTGATTATTTAAAATGTATTGTTTAACTTCCGTGCATCTTCATGATTATTATAGTTTTTTTGCTACTAAATTATAGTTTTATTGTACTAAAATCTGACAATACAGGTGATATAAGTTTGACATTTACTTAAACATACTTCCACATTTACTTAAGCATACTTTCTTAGCCAATATGTGGTCTGTTTTATAGAGACTTCCCATGTGCTGCTGAGAATAATACATATTCTTTTTCTGAGTAGAATATTTGTATTAATATGGTTGAGCCCATTTGTTCATAGGTTTTGTACAGCTCTGATATTTATTTGTGGATTTTTTGGTCTAATTGAGCCATTTATTTTTGACTAGGGGGTATTGAGGTTCCTCCAATATAGCTGTGTTTGTGTTTATCTGATCTTTTCTATCTAGTAGTACTTGTTTTATGATGCTGTTTGCACTGGTGTTCTTTGCTGTTAAAAATCATTTTATCTTTTCTTAGATTAATTACATATTAATCAATGTACAATGACCTTCTTAGACTCTTCTAATGAGTTTTTGCTCAAAGTCCACTTTGTCTGAATATAGGTTTGTTACTCCTGAATTTTCGAGGTTCCCTTTGCATAAGATGTTGTTTTCTTCTAGTCTATGAATTTTTTTGTGGGTTAATTGTGTTTCTTGTAAACAAAATGCCTTTTTGTTTCTAAATTTATTCTGTCACACTGCAGTTTTTGACTAGGGAATTGAGAATTTGCACGTAAGTCTTTTGTGGTACAAATCAAGCTAAAAATGAGATATATGATTGAAACTTATTGTATCTTAGTAAGAAAATAATGCAGGAATAAAGATGTTTAGGGTTTTGGAATTCTAGATTGTGTGCACAGGAAAATTTTCCAGATAAAGGCAAAAGAGTTATTTATTACTGAAAATTATTGGTTTATTCCTATCATTGCACTATTGATAAACAAGCAAACATCTAACCATATTTGCAATCTATCTCATTATCCATTTAGCTTCATGTTTTTTTTCAAAATTACATAAAAAATAATTTAATTATTATCTTCATGAAACAATGGTATTTCATTTCATTCTTTCTTTTCTCTTTTCCATTTGCTAGTATAGACAGTACCTATAGTATACATTTTTCCTGGATGCATGTATGAGCAATAGAATAATTTAGTTTCATTAGGTCTCAGATGAATGTAGCAAAAGTGATACCAACATGTTACTTCTCTTTTATCTTTATAGTAGGTGACAACTTATTGCTTTTTATATTTTGCTAATATCATTAATTTAAATATTATATTATTTTGTTTTATTTCTGTCTCTAATTTTACTAAAATTGTTATTCCTCTGTTTCATGTACATTTTCTGACATTTTCTACGTCAAAAAAACTAACACTCACAGAGTCAAATTACTTTTATTTAGCTCAAATATAAACAGAGTAATCTTACTTCTAAAGTTGTTAATTACTTAACATAGAAAAACATTTATAGTTTTGTACTTCTTTTACTTAGAGGGCAATGTTACTCCACAAGATATATGACTGTGGTATTTTTCCTCTTTTGAATGTACTGTCATTCATGCCTGTCTTCACAGTTCACTTATTTATTCAGTGAATATCTAAGGAGGTTTTTATGTTGGGCAATATTCTGGATACCTAGGATATGATGAAAACAAAAATATCAAAAGCAACAACCAGAAAAGAAAACCTCTTACTGAATTGAGTTTGTAATTTTGTGGTACAAATCAAGCTAAAAATTATATATATGAGTGAAACTTATTGTATCTTAGTCAGAAAACATAATGTAGGAATAAAGATATTTGGAATTTTGAAATTATACATTGTGTGGACAGGAAAATTTTCCAGATAAAGGCAAAATTTTAGTAAAAAGGTAAAGGGACAAATCACCCATGAGAATAGAATATATTACTAATAACTATGAGGAATTTTAGAGGCAATGTTTGTAAAATTTGCTTTTTTGAGGGCAAATGTTAAAAACAGTCATAAAAACAAATAAAGGGATGCTGGAGAGATATAAAACTTAACAAAGGCAATTAATTGTTCCTCATCACATATGATATATTTGGAAAAATATAACATTTCTGCAATTTTCATGTCCATGCAACTGCTTCAGATTTTTAACAAGAGATTATTCCTCTAGATGGAAATAGCTATATAGTGCAAATAATCACAATAGAAAATATCATTTTGGTTCTTGTAAGTTAAGGTCACAGAGGACATAAATAATTATTCTTTTTAAAAAAATCAAAGTATATCTCATTTTCATCTACTCCAATCAAATTTTCTGAGAGATTCTAATTAACTGGCATAGACAAGCGATTATAAAATATAAAGCAAACACGAACAAGTAAGTAATCTGGAAATTTTTTGTTTTGATAATGAATATAAAAGTGATTTCTCTATATGCCCAAAGAATTCATTCATTTCTATGTACTTAATTCTCACCTACATCTTTTGACCTTGACTTCCCAGTTCCCCAAAAATAATAGACTAAAGAGTAGAAATTATTAAAAAGAAATATGTAACCTCTGGTCTAAATTGAGTAGTCAAGAGACTGGGCAGCACATTATCCTTGCTCTTAACTGATTAAAATTTGTTCTTTTGTACCTTGCTCCTATTCTGAGTGGCTGCGTATAATCTCACAGTCATTAGATGCGTATCTCTAACACAAAAGTAGAATTAGAGTTCTGTGGGCACTTGGTGTGTTCTTCTTAGCTTTTTCTTATTTATCTGCTTAAATTTTCTTGGTGAAAATGAAGTCCCATGAAACACGCTGCTATTTGGTTAGGACATAGCTACTGACTGCTTGAATGATTTCAGCTACATATCTTCCTTAATCTCCACCTGTATTACTTCTAGCTGTGTGAAATGATCACTTACAGCTAAGCTAGATAGCTCCCTACTGCCCGCTGCCCTACTTTCCAACATTGTCTTCTCTGTAAACATACACAGTTTCAACACACTGACAGTCAACCTGTTACATACATTCATTCCTCAAGACATAGTCCTTACTTTCACCATTGGTCAGATAAAAAACATTCAACTTTTTTCTAATAAACTTTAAGACACTTGTGAATTTAAAGGAGAATCTCTAAGGGAAATTGTCTGTTTCTTTTCAAGTATTAGGAATTCTTAAAAATCTTCCCTTCATATTAAATTCCTAGCTTGGAATAAAGACATTATTAGAATAGAAAAATAGTTTGAAATTGATATTTTCTTGTTAAATTGTGTAGCATACGTAGTAATTGAATTTTTCAACATTATTTTAAAGTCATAAAATATTAATTCTCACTTTTTGTGTGTACATACAGTTGCATGAGAATTTTTGTTTTGTGTCAGATTGTCAATAATATATGGTGTTTTCTCACAAAATTATTTCAATGACTGAAATTATAATAAAATATAAACCAGGTGTTTATGTGCTATTTTTTGTTAAATTTGGAATGCATAAGGATAAACAAGGATTCTTTCTTCCATTCCCTATCACTAGTATAATAAAGTGAACTGTGTATGATCTTTATTTTTTAGAAGACACAATAGACATACTAAATATTGAATAATTGAAAATATTTATGCAAATCAAAATTCAGCTTTAAGTAATTATAGAACACTGCATTAGTAAATGAAGGTCTTTCTCATTCTTTATTAAGTGTATCAACCTAATTTACTTTCATTTAGTGGATAATTCATTGACGTAACTGTAAATTTAACCAAAAATTAAAAACTAGTGTGTTAGCCTGTGCAGTGTACCTGCCTCACATTCATTTCTACTATTCTATTATCAGTGAAAACTTGGATTTATTTATTGTTCCAGTTTTCACTGACAAAAATATTCTTTTTCTATTCTTGTTACTGTTAGGTTTTTTGGTGCAATAAGAGAGAAAATATAAGTAAAAAGTAGCCTTTATTCCAAGGACATGGAGACGTCTATGACTATAGGCAGCCTGGCATTCTCTGATGGAATGTGGGGTATAGGATATATATATAAAAGCTCTGATTGGGGGCAGTGCTTAGGGCAGGCATTAAGGATGTGCAAGGAACTGATTGGAATTTTCTGTGCATGCAAACAAGAAGAGGAGTTGCAATCAGGACTGAGGAAAAAACAGGAAGTGGTAGGCGTTCCCGCTTGGCCTGCTACATTAGACCACCGCCATAACTGTATGGTAATTTATTCTAGGGCAAAACTTTTTCAGTTACATCTATTGATGTCTACATAATGCAGTTGTGGTAAGTTATATTTCACAGACTTCCCATGAAAGTTATATTTCCTCTACAGAAAAGCACAAACTGTATTTACAAAAGCCTCCTAGCCCTTTATTCATCTTCTGGTTCTCTACATCCTTGATTGCCAGAATGTTGGCATGGTGACCCTGGATACAGCAGTGATATTAGAATTATGAGAAGCCAAGAATGTACTAAAAGCTGGGTGTGGTGGCTCATGCCTGTAATCCCAGCACTTGGGAGGCTGAGGCAGGGGGATTTTTGCGATTTTGAGACCAGCCTGGGCTACAAAGTGAGCTTAAGGCCAGCCTGAACTGCACAAAGAGACCCTGTCTCAAAAAGACAAAAAAAAAAAAAAAAAGTACTAAAAGCCAAAGTCTAACATGTATTAAAGTTAAAAGATGAAAAAGAGCTAATGAAATAAATGTTATCTTTAATGAACTCTATTTAAAGACAAGCCTATATGTTTTCCTTAATTGCTTTAATAGCACGCAAAATATCAGTTCAATATGATAAAACTTTAAGCAAATTTTAAGAGGAGGAATATCACTTCCTACTGCTAATATTTCATTTTCTATAACAAGATTGTCTCTATTTGAAATGATAGGTCCATCTACATTACCATTTTGATTGCTGAATTTGAAAGACTATGAAATTCATACCTTTGTTCCTTCCAGTCTTTTATTTTGTAAATGAATCTGTTGGAAGAATCTTTCTGCTCCTCCTTTTTAGATATAACTTTCTATAGGGAAAGACTGCTTCTGTACAGCATTAGCACCACTATGTCTGTGTGAGAGTATGCATGTGTGTGTATATGGTAGGGGTCTTCTAGGTGCTCACAGAAATCCATATCCTTCTTTTCTATAAATGTTAACAGCTAAATACTATAGAAAATATATGTGCTAGAAGGGAAATAGGCAATTAGGACAGGAGGAAACCAGATAACTGAGCAAAACATGTTGAAGTTCATAAAAAACAACCCTAAAGAACCTACTGCTAGCTGGTTAAATAGGATATTTCCTGAAATAAGAGCACATGTCCAGAACTTGGACCCATGATGACTTCAGGCTTGTGCTATGAGAGTTCTGTGGACTAATTAGAAAAGTTTTCAGGGCCAGGGATTTAGCTCAGTGGCATAAGTGCCTGCCTGGCAAGCCAAGGTCGTGAGTTCAATCCCTGGTACCCCCCCCCAAAAAAAAAGGAAAAGAAAAGTTTTCAGTCTTTCATTTGAGTCTGGCTCTGTTTATAGGACAATTCATAAAATGTGATTCTCCATCCTTCATTAACATGTGGGGAAAACCAATTAAAAGATGTTCCTTCCAATCCTTCTTTTACATATGGCAAGAGGTCAAGTGAATTTTTGAAAGGACAGTTTATATCTAGTTTCAGAGGCCAAGTAAGTGTTTCATAGGACAAAAGTTCCCGGGGTTTACTAGCTTGAGGTAAAGCTAAATCCATTTATATTGATTACATTAAACCCATTTAAGCTCTTTAAGCAGCCCACTCATACCTTGTAGAATATACTTCTTTTGCACTGTTATGATTTATATTTAGATATACTCTCAAAACCTCCTGAGTTCATAAGTGGCACTTTTAGTAGTCACTGGATCAGGGATGTGTGATACTGGACCGGTTTAGCATAGTTCTGGGTATGGAGGCGTGACTTACAAAAGAGGAAAGACCTAACCTGCCTGTGGGTGGCACCAACCAGTAGGCTTATAGACGGGATGAAATGAAAAGCCAAAGAAGAAAATCTTTCTGCTTGCTGCCTGCAGTGACATAAACTATTTCTCCCCCACCATGCCTCTTCACCTTAGAGCCAGCCAACTATGGAATAAAACCTCTACAAACCGTGAGTTAAAGTGAACCTTTATTTGCTTTGATTTGTGGGCATCAAGTATTTTGTTCCTGCAATGAAAAAGTAACTAGACATGTACCTTCAGTCAGTGTTAACCCCCACTACCTCCTCTGTGTGTTTTGTCTATTTCCTGTTGGGGATACCAAGAACCGGGAAAACACACCCCATGGGTCACCCCATCAGGTAACAAATGTATATAACATATACTAATTCTTATTTTTCATTAGTCTTATTTGACATTTTATTTAAAAATATTAAATGAGATGATGCTGTGATTAAAAAAATAACATCAAATTATATTTTAAGTAAAAATATTGAACCAATATTCATTTAACCTAAAAAAACTTGTCTGAACATTTCAATTTGTAAGGTTTTATAAACATTTTTTCCAAACTTCAGTCTATTTTATTATTATTTTAGTTGGAAAATTAACACTGTAGGGATAACATAAAAATTTCAAAGAATACCATGTCAGGTGTAGTAAATGTACACTTACAATAATCTTATCATATAAATGTGTTAAAAACATAGACTTGTAGTCATAATTTCAAATTGATTATTCATTTTAATCTTATTTTCTCACTCCCTCTAATGGTAATCACTAGTATGATAATTTTTTATTCATTTAATAATGTCATTTCATAAATATGGTTTGTATTTTAAATTATAGCAAATTGCACAGTATCTTTTCCATATACAGTTGTGCCTCAGTTGTCAAACTGCTCCAAGTTTGAACTTTCCACTAGTTGAGCATCAAAGTTCAAAAAAGATCTGTGCCAGCATGCATAACTTTGCTCAAGAGTTGAACTCAAAATCCAACTTGAAAAACCTGTGTGAGCTGGACCAAGAGTGAGTCATGCATCGAGTCCTGCAGGGGACATAAAGAGGTGATGCTTCACCCTAAGCATGATGCTTGTCTAAAACAAAATTTTAGAGAGAAAAGTTGAAAAAAGACCAAAGAGAAAGATCCCAGAAAGAATAATGCCAGCGGTCATTATGGAAAGACACTATCCTTCCAAAAAATGACGTTTCGCTCCTTTCTCAAATTTATCTCCAGTTTCATGTAGGCAGGAAACCTCTAAGTCAATGTAAAGAATCTGTAAAAAATTTTAAGAATTTTTATTTACTGTATTGTGTTTTGATATTTCATTTACTGTATTAATTGTGATAGATGTTTAGGGGGTATTTTCATAATGCAGGTCCATTAAATTTTCTTAAAGTCCTGGGAAACTGAATTGAAAAGTGTAATTTTGGGGTGTCAGAACCAATTATTTAATTTTCCATTATTTTTTATGGAAAAAACATGTTCAGTTCTCAAATTAAGTTCAACAACCAAGATATGATTGTACTTGTGAGGTCAGTATTCTGTATATAAACAGTTTATTCTGATTATTGTACAGTAGTTCATTATAGTGCATTACATTGTTATTCATTTATTTGCTATTAATACATTATTAGTATTTTATGTGGCTTTCATTGATATTTTCAGTAAGAAGCCTTATATAATTATTATTCAATGTTTTCAATATTTTTGGTCTCCTCCTCAGTCCTTTTTTTAAAAAAATTTTATTTAAAGAGAAAAAAAAAGCATGTAAAGGGTAGAGATAATACAGAATTTCAGAAAAAAGATAAACAATAAGAAATCACTAGTTGATAAATTACATATTGTCCTCTTAGATCAAGTTGCAAAATTAAAGCATACAAAGTAGATCGTCAAACAGTGAGAGTGTAAACGGCTACTCATGCATGAGTTTCTACATGTATTTCTATCCTTTCAGTATTAGAGGGAAAAAAAACTTAGCAAGACAAAACAAAACAAATTCCTATAAAAACATGAAAACAAAAAGTTGTATAAAACCACAGTACAAGGTGATCTACAGTGATTATTGTGTTGTTTCTTATTATCTTCAATAGAATTGTCTATATCATGAGACATAATTGAACATAGCAGTATAATTGAGTATAGCAGTAAATAAAAATATAAGTAAAAATAAAACATTGTAGATGGTACAAAACTTCAAAGGCAGGTAATAAGCAAACCAGAGTAGATATTCTAGTGAATCTTGTCATCTTAAGTGCAGTTGCCTATACTCTCAGACTTGATACTATCAATCATAACAGCTTTGAATAAAATGTATCAATACAAAACAGCGACCTAACAAACCAGATTCAATTACAATCAGTCATGGTAAAACAGTGTAGCTTATACAGAGCTCTAGATTAAGTTAATAGGAAATTAGGATGATTACTGTATTATATCTTGTTATTTTTGGGATTACTGTCTGTGCCTTCTAATCTAGTACAGGTAGAATGACTGGAAAAGAATATAATACATCTAAGCAGAGTGGTGTGAGTAATGTGGGTTTTAAATCCTATTGCACTATTAACAATATAGTGTATCACGATCATCTATGTTAGAGATTCTAGTCATCCTTCTCTGCCTCATTTTGGCTATGCTATTTTTCTGCCTTTGTTTGTATAGTTTTCTCCTTCATTCTACTACCTGCCCCACTCATTGAGGCCTTTCTGCCACTGTTCCTAAAATCCTGGTATTTTTTTTCTCTCTCTAGAATGTCCTTCAGTATTCTCTGTAGGGTTGGATTGGTGGTCACAAACTCCCCCAGTTCCTCTTTGTCATGGAAGCATCTTGTTTCTTCATTAATTTTTAGTGACAGTTTTGCAGGGTACATCAATTTGGGCTGGAGGTTATTTTCTTTCAGGGCTTGGAATACTTTGCTCTAAGCTCTTCTTGATCTGATGGTCTGTGTCGAGAAGTCAGCCATGATCCTGATGGGCTTAGCTTTATAGGTAATCTGTTTCTTTTCTCTGATGGCTTTTAATATTCTGGTTTTACATTGAATTTCTTGTATCTTGATTATTATATGTCTGGTTGTAGCTCTGTTTTGGTTGTAGGTGGCTGGAGTTCTCTATGCCTCACATAACCAAATGTCATTTTCTTTTCCCATACTTGAGAAGTTTTCCTTAATTATTTAGATGAATAGCCTTGGTAATTCACCTGTTTGTATTCCTGCTTCTTTGTTCATATTTCTTATTCTTAAATTGGAGATTCTCTTGTCATCTTAGCCTTTGTATCATTACTGCCTGTTTCCTTGTTATTTTTAAGAGATCTTTCCTTTCATGATCACACATTGCAAACTTGTCTTCCAGTTTTGATAGTCTATCCTTAGTTTCTTTTAAGGAATTTTGCCAGCTTTCAATGGAGTTTTTAATTTCCTGGTAATCTCTTTGAATCTGCTTCATGTATTCTATATTTTCTTCCCTTCTTCTTTCTGTATCTTCCTGAGAGATGCTTAGCATTTCTTTTATTACTCTACTAATATCGTGCTTTACCTGATTTAATATTTCAGTTTTGAGCTTGTCTACAAGGTCCTGAAGATATCTCTTAATGTACATTGAAGCCATGTCTGATGTTGCGGGTTTTCACCCTCAGTCTTCCTTGTTTTTCCCTCTTCTGGATCAGTGCTCTCAGGGTTCTGGGCAGGGGTCCTCATCTTGCTTCTCTCTCCTGTCATGGTCCCTGTTTCCTCCACACAGGTGTACAGTGGAGGTCCCAGCCCCCTTTCCTGTTGGCCACAGTTCCTCCGAAGCATGCTGGCGAGGGACTTCCACCCTTTCCTGCCTGCTCTTGTCACTAAGATGTAAGCAGAGGCTGCCTATACCTGCCCCTCCCCACTGGGCCAGCCAAAATTCAGGGGCCTTCACCAAGTTAGTGTGTGCTAGGCACAGGGAATCGATTTGGGATGGCCCATTGGGTCCTGGCCAGGGGTGCAAACCAGCCCAAGCAAATCGCACGAATCTGCTCTGGGGATGGAGCAACCAACTGAAATCACTGTCCTTCCCAGTTCAGGCTCCTCCTTCCCAATTCCAATATGTTGCCCATCACATCTTCCTATGGGGGTGTCTCATTCCCAGCACTGACCGTAGATTAATGAAGGTCCCTTTTCCAGCTCTGCTCTCCATTGGGCTCACCAACCCCCAACTTCAGCATGGCTGTGTCTCCTGTGAGTGGCAGTGGGAATGAGTTTGGGCAGCTCTGCCAGCTGGCACAATTTCAAGCTGGTACAAATTCAGGCAGGTGCAAACTTGGTGGGTCACAGCAAAAACACTGTGTCTCATAATTTTTATCTGCTTCAGTTGTAGTCCCAACATGTATGATGAGCTTTTTTATGTTTTAATATCTTCCTGTGTCAAGAGGATCCATCTCCCTCTGTCTGGATCTCTCCAGGATGTTTTATTCTGGCATATGAGTTGTTTCTTCCAGGAGGCTTGGTATTTTGTTGCTCACTGATCAGCCATCTTTAGCTCTGGCCTTGAGCAGATTCTTACCCTTTCATTGTATTTACTGAGGATTTTCTATCTTATGTACTCTTACCATTTCTTATACCAGTGAGACAGTACAGTATTTACTCATATGAGCTTGATTTATTTCACTTATGAGTATGGTCTTGAGTTGTATCCATTTACTTATAAATATGTCAATGTGATCATTCTTTAAAGCTGAGTAGTACTCCATTGTATAAAAATACCACATCTTTAATGTCCATTCCTCAGTTGATGGGCTTTAGGTTGTTTCCAAGTTCTGGCTATTACAAATTGTGCCACTATAAACATGGGTGCACATATATCACTGTGGTATGATGTTTTCAATTCTTCTGGGAGTATGCCCAGAAGTGGGGTAGCTGGGTCCAATGGGACTTCCAAATCCAGCTTTTTGAAAAACCTCCAGACTGACCTCCACAGTGGCTACACCAGTCTACACTCCCACCAAAAGTGCAGAAGGGTTCTTTTACCCACACAGATTCTCCAGCATTTATGGGAGGTAGATTTCTTTATCCTGGCCATTCTTTCTGGCGTGAGATGGAATTCAAGTGTGGTTTTAATTTGCATTTCTCTAATGACCAATGATGGTGAACATTTTTTCATGTATTTGTTTTCCATTTGTATTTCTTTATCTGGGAACTGTAAATTCATCCCAAATGCCCATTGGATTGGGTCTTTGAATTTTGGGGGTCCAATTTTTTTTTAAATTCTTTATATGTTCTAGACAGAAGTCCTTTGTCTGAGGGGCGGTTGACTAAGATTTTTCTTTCAAAATTCATGGATTTCCTTATTACTCTGTTGGTGATTTCTTTTGACATGCAAAGCCTCTTTAATAAGGCAAGATCCCAGTTATTGATTCTAGGAAGTATTTCCCATGTTGCTTTATTTTTGTTCATGAATTCTCTACCTATCCCTATATCTTCAAGATTTCTATCTACCTTGTCTTCCAAAAGATTTAGTTTTTCTGTTTTTTATACCTAGATTTTGATCCAATTGGACTTTAGTTTAGTACATGGTGATAAGAATAATTCTACTTTTAGTTTTCAGCATGTGGAGAGCCAGTTTTTCCAACACTATTTATTAAAGAGATTATCTTTCTTCCAGTAAATGTGTCCGATCCTTTTATCAAAGATAAGGAAGCTGAGTGTGTGTTTGTAGTTGTAATTGTGTCTTTTAACCTATTCCATTGATCTTCAGGTCTGTTTTTACTCTAGTACCATGCTGATTTTTTACAGTAGCTTTGTAGTATAACTTCAAGTCAGGTATTGTGATGTCTCCTGCATTGGCTT